>JBBPLN010000413.1:0-21133 GCA_038089815.1 Sutorius eximius | reverse complement strand
AACCCACGGTTGAGGGATCCGTCCGTTCCCGGGACACCTGGACAACGTCCGCTCCTGTCCCCTCCACCCGCCCCCGCATCATCTCCTTCGCTTCCTCGTCCACGTCCGAAAAGTCGTCCTGCTTCACGGCGCGAATCGAGTATGCCCATACGGCTGTGGCGAATCCCGCGAGGACGAGCCCCGTGAGGGCATTTTGGACGCGAAAGGGCGCACGGGCGCGGAGGAGTCCGGGAGACATGACCTACCCATGTTAGCTCAGGAAAAGAAGGGAACGTTGGACATACATAGCTACGAGGACGATAAGATTTGCTCGCGCGTTTGCTCGATACGTAGCGGTCCGCGTCGTCGGACATGGTGGTGCAAAGTACGTGTGTATGTGGCTGTGTACAATGGTTCACTCCCTCGACGCGAGTAACTTTTGCAATCTCTCCAATTCTTTTTCTCGTTCGATCAAGATGTTCCTCCACTTTTCCTGCTCTTTGACAATCTTTCCTCGTGCCTCTTCTAACCGCTCCGACTCTTCCTTTTCCATATCGCTCGTAAACTCGGGTACACCCATCTTTTTCGTCTCTTGTAACGATGCCGGATTCGACGTGTGGAACGGAATGGGCTTCTTGGTGCTCTTCGGGAGTGGGGTCGGTGGGTGGGCGGTGAGGAGCGCGAGGAGCGACTGGAACGGATCTGAAAATACGATCTCGTCGTATTGCCATGAATGCACAGGTCCGAGTTTGGCTGCGTTCTCCGGGGTCGGAATATCGGGTTCTGTGGCAAGGGTCGAGCCCGGGACGGTAAACGTGATCGCCCATGGGTGGAGTTTGAGATGATGGTAGAGCGTGATCGCTTTTTCGCCCGACTCGGCTACAAAGTTGATTCGGATCTGGATTTCGAACTCGCCCCAGCTGGGAGATACCATCAGCAACTGCACCGGTCTGCAAGACGAGGACGTACCCCGTCTCGGATACTTCAAACGGCGGTTTATCCACATCTACATTACTCATCGTCAGCGGCTTCGAGTAAAAGCGAGACAGGCGCACTTCGAGACGGATTGGCATACGTCTCGTGGAGCTTGAACGTGACGCGTTTGATAAAATACCCCAGATCGTCCGCACCCCCGACGATATCCGAGTCCGGTGTGCTCGCGGCACCTCTGACGGCCACCGTCCATCGATGGGTGTGTCCCTCTGGTGCGAGCTCTTTCTCGGTGGGTGTTAGCACCGTCGCCGTGTTTCCATATATGATCGGCCTGTGTATCGTCACGCCCTACGAAAATGTGAGTCAATGTCACCATGTTGAATGGTGGACGTACTCGGACGCGGACACGGTCTGCCATGAGAGGGTCATATCCATCCTCGGGCGCGCTCGGCATGACATTCAGACTCCGACGCTTTAACCAGAATCACTACCTCTACGCTCGCCATGTTCCTCGACGCCCTCGTCAACCGTACGTGCATCTCTATCAGAAAAAAAAAAGCACGACGTTAACACCCTCGACAAAAATTGCAGGTCCCAACCACGTGCTAGAACAGCAAAAGACGTTCCAAGTATGTCGTCGTGAATGTCCCGAACCACATTGCTCACCCCCATCTTTTCAGTCGTCTACACTGCCCGTTTACATGCGCCCACCACGGGCAAAGCTCTACTTGGGTATGTACCCTCACTTGTGAATGGTGTCATGCTAACTCGGACCGTATGACAGGCTTGTACTTTAGCGTCTATGCGGTCGGCATGGTTGGTACCGCCTATGGCATCTACTCGCTCGTCTTTGTACGTCCCCGTCCAACTGCCCGCACTCAAATCGCTGATGGACAAACGTCCCAGACCAAGCCAGTGAAAAAGGCATAGATACACGTAGATCGAACGCTTTCTTTCAATGTAGATATTCATACACTCGTTATTTCGCCGTGTGCATCAAACACATGGGACATTCAACCTCAGAGTGCTATTCTAGACTACCATCCTACAGGCGCCCCTCTGTTAGTGCCACGCAGCCCATCCAACATACATCTTGGCCTGCAACGCTACCATAAGCGACCGCGCAATAAGCAAAACAAAAGGACAGGATCACACACCAAGTTGGCATCGTCAGTCGCTCCCTGAATCAACATCTCCACCAAATTGCTCGTCGTAATCTCGCGTTCTTCACCTCCGGAGCTCCCACTCCCACTCTGGTTCCGGGATTTGATGTTGGACGGGGAATACACTCCCCTCAGTTTCAGCTCGATCGGCCGGAGGGCGTTCTGGGCCAGGTGAAGCAGATCCGACGAAGACGTCAGCGCATTCCGTCGTGGATCTCGGTGGTCTCGCTCCTGTATCGCTTTACTCCGTGTTTCCCGTTCCTGTATTTCACTTTAGGCTGCGAAAAAAAGCAAATGCTACCAACGCACCAACTTGCGTTTCTCATCCTCCCATTCGACAAGCGGATCGTGAATGAACGCGTCCAGTACGCTCATCAGCGAGTCCTTGTTGTCTCTCAACAACTCCATCGTGATCTCGCATGCGGTTCGGAAGACGCCTTCGACGCCCGTCACGCCCAGTCCGTCGATCAGGTTTTGCGTCAGACGAAAGGGGATGCGTTCGGGAACTTCTAGGGTTTTACCCTTTTCAAAGAGACAGTTGAAGTCGACGTGCACGACGTCACCCGTATTGGTATCGAGGAGAATATTCTCGCAGTGTCGATCCCCCAGTCTATAGGGGGCGAGTGAATCACATGGTCGACGAGCGGATGGGGGACTTACCCCAAGATGAACCCAACCATCGACATGACCGCCGCCGTGCGCGAGTACGTCAACCGACTCGAAAGCCACGCAGACGGTTCTGGAAAAGTCTCCACGAACCATTCATGAAACACGGGAGGGAACCTAGAAGAGACATCAGCGTCAGGTCTCTCCCAAATAATAAGGCGCACATGGGCTTGATCCTCGTCACGAACAGTTCCGCAGCGTCCTTGTCTGTCCCTTCCTTGATCTTTCTGAATACTTCGTTCATCTCGGAAGACTTTGGAACCGCACCTGTCAACGCAGATTGGAAAGAAAAAACGCAGCGCTCACCCAACTCTTGACGAGTCTCCCCTCGTAGTACCGCATCAACACGGGACGAATGGGAATCGTGTTGGGGACCCATTGTATAAAGCCGCACTCTTCATTGAGCGTCACCACGCCGTACGTGCGGATATCTAACACCAAGAGTCAAATCCAACCAGGGTAATTCATGTCTCGAGACGTACGAAGCTGCCTCCTTCGAGACTCCGAGTTTGCTTTCAGTAGCTTGTTGATGATCGCGTTAAAGTCCATCAGCCTCGCATCCTTGCGAAGGTCGTCCTTGGGTTTCCCGAGGAACATGTACGTCTGTCCGTTCGACCCATGGATCGTAATCTTGCGCGGCTTCGCAAGCGACCGCATGACCTCGATCTCGTCCGCGAAACCTACCATACGGTTACACCAAAGAGTCAGCACGACGACCACACCTAAACTGCGCCACTTGCCTTCAAACATCGGCGCAGCGCTCGGAAAAGGCGCATGCGTCGTATTCTCCGCCGTGGACGACGCAGGCGGTAAATTAGCGGTGAGCGATTCCTGAAGCGGAATGAGCAGTTTCGACCGGCCCAGGTTCGCCAGCTCTGGGAAATTACGCTTCATGTACAACGTCTTGCAATCGTCGACGATGGGGTAGTTGCACAACTTGAGCAGCTCCGCCGTCATCGCGTACGACTGCTTGATGAGCATCGGGAGCTCTGTGTTTGCGTTTGCGGGGTCCGCCTGTCGTGTTGGCGGCGATGGGCATAGCTCGTGGGATAAGTGTAGGACGAACGTACCCGGAGAGCGTCCAGTATCGTTCGCCCACGTTTTCCTCGGACGTCCTTGGTCGACTTGACGACGGACGCAAAGAGCCACAGCGCTTGTTGTGGATATTCACGGATGACCTTGCTGATGAGCATCGACAGGACTTCGTATACCGTCTCTTTCGTGTGTCCTACTCTAGACACGATTTGGGGGAACGCCGTGAACCACTGTCACTGGAGTCAGCGCTGGCCAAAGGTGGCTCTTTGGTAGAACGTACCTTGTATGCTGGAACGCTGATCACCGCCTGAGACATCGTGGTATGAATTTTGGCGAAAATAGGATGAGACGACATTCTGCTGTGCTCCCCAAGGTCTAACCAAAGCGTAAGCATGCGTGGTATCGCCTGATAGACATATTTCGAGCCCAAACACACAACTCTGGCGTAGTTCTTGATCGTATGCGCATGCATTCGAATAGCCCTACATCTCGATGTCAGCTTTTGTTTCCAGAAAAAACCCGTTTGTGCGTACCGTTCGTCATCCGGTGGAGACAGTTGTTTGAAGCATTGGTCATGGAACCTCCCGAGGTGGTATAGCGCACTCTCCATCATCGCGCCCTGGGCGGCTGCAGACTGGAAGGCCGTCAACAGCTGCGACGACCCGTGTCGATCCGACTCGTTCATCCAGCGTGCCCTCAAAATATGAGCCTACGACGGTCAGTCAAAATGGGCAAACACAAAGAATTTCTCACCTTGGCTCTCATGCGCTTTAGTTCAGCGTCGTCATCGGACGTCAAGTCAATCGTGTCTGCGCCCTCCATCAGCCCACTCAGTCGCATCGAATTCTCGAGCTCTTGCAGTGCGCGCAGCGGCTCGCCCGTTGCCTTGACAAGCTTCGCACTCTCCATAAAGTAGAATCGGGCATTACTCTGCTGCGCTTGGAGCGTGGCCGAGTAGGCAGTCTGCCACTGCTTGGCTTTACGCGCAATCTTGGCGCTCGCTATCCACGACTGACTGATCTCTTTGGTGATCGAAGCCGTGATGTTAGGGCTGTAAAATGACCGTCAACACTCGACAAAACATGCGGCGAGTCTCACCGACCTCAGCGCAAACGCCGTACGTCGCATGCTCAAAACGGCCTGTCTGACGCGGAAATTGGGAAGCGTGGCATCAAACCGGGCAGCGAGACAAGCACCGAGCGATTTCATCGCCTCCCGACGAGCCTGCGAACGGGGGGCAGTCGTAAAGACGGCATCATAAATAAGCTCCATCTCGTGAATCATGTGTAAATCCAACAACGCGTCGTATGACTGGCGGTGTCCTTTGACTCCGGCTGCCGTGATCGGTGCACCCAAGACGGCGCGCGCATTGGATAATGCGGATGTTACATCGTTGGCATTGCCCGTTTGCATAGCTAGGAGAACGCGGGCCTTCATGACATAGGGCGAGGTCAACTCATTGTTGGCAGTGATTTGTCGGAGGTCGTCCCAAGCACCCATCATCCAGGCACTTTCAACCTGAAAACCTGCTAGCGCAGATTCCCAGTCGGGGTTTCGCACAAGGACGCCTCGCACGTGTGTCCTCAGCGTGTCTGAAAGAGTCCCATGGAACGCGACCCGAACAAAGAAAATGGTAATACGAACCGTAGTGACCAAGATTTCGCAGACAACGCAAAAGACCCAAGTGGAAGTCGAGGTTGTCGGGGGATTGCTGGAGGCGAACTTCCCAACAACTTTGAGCAGCTGTCCATTGTCCCGTACTCTCATGTTGTCGGATTTTGTGTTCTAAAGATGGGGAAAGGATGAGCATCGATATTCCTTCCATCCCATCGGGTTCATCGAGGTGGGCATATATCTCGTGTAGACGTTCGTAATGGACAACAAGCTCTTTTGTCGACGAGATCGTCTGCCGTTCTCGAAGCGCCACAATTTGCCGTTCGAAATTCATCATGGACCTTGCATAGGCCCGGCACTGGAGAGCAGCTTGAGCCATCAGATCGTGATTGATACTTGAAAGCATAGAGTCGATCTGGACAAGCAGTTCTTCGCTCTGCACCTCAAGCGAGGTCGTTCGTGAGCGCTTGTTGTTCTCCGCTTTCTTTGAACTGATCTCCTGGCGCAGGATGCGCACGTACTTGCTGACATGGTCGAGAAGTGTGAAGACGACCTGGTTGGTGTATCAGCGCTGATCGACGATGACGCAGCTGAGGAAAGAGGCGCCAACCTGAGCACTGAGATACTTCTTGTCCGCATTGGAGGGACTACGTTCGTCGACTTGATCCTCAAGCACGGCTAACAATTCTGCCCGTATGTCTTGGACATCCCTCTCTTCCCCAGACAAAAGAACATTTAAAACCAGGTGGGGCAACAAGTGAAGTGCCACTCCGACATCCTTGTTCCTCAGCGCTGGCCGCAGGACACTAAAGATTCTTTGTGCCGTCTGCCCGGACGCTCTCGAAATGAGATACGTCGTCCATAGCTGAAGCCATTCCCGGTATGTGTTTTGCCGTGGGTAAATTGGGCGCTCGGGTGGGACAAACGGGTTCTCGATATTCTGAAACCGGCCCTCCAACATTGGAGTGACCGTCTGGAGAATTTGTTTCGGGAGACTACTCCATCGGTTGCGCACCTTAACCGGGACAGGGACCGTACTCCTCGGTCCTACGAGCGCCGAGGTGAAACCACAAAATCGCAACAGCTCCTGAATGCTGTATGAAAGGCGGCCTTGATACTTGATATCGCTCGTGGAGCGGAAAGTACCGACGAGAATGTCGATGAGATGCATCGCGAACAACACGGACTCGGCCTCGTCTGTGAAGTTGCTCCGCACCACCATACGTGAGTCGTTTGAGTCGATCTCACAACGGTCTGGATCGAGAGCTCCTAGAATGCCCATACAGTCGAAAGCCAACAATCGGAGTCCTTCGATGTCGTCGCCATCGCGAGACGCAATTTGGAATAGTGACGACTGTATCCTTCCGACCAAAGGATCAAAAGCATCCCCAGATGCTAAACTGCGAACAAAGTCGGGGTGGTCCACGGACATCAGCGTTTTCAGCTCTCCCAGGAAATGCAATGTGATGGCGTAGTTGTCGCTGTTCAATTGCGTCAGAATTTTTTCAAGCTTCTCTTGCGGATCCCAGGAGGCCCTGCGTTGCATGAGTTCCCTGTGTATACCCCTGAGCTCAGGGATATTCCTCAAGTCGACCACCTCATCCAGATGGCCTCCAGATAAATCACCGATGTCGAACACAATGAACCTAAGGCATTCTTTCGCCGTTTCCCTCGCCGTCGCTGACAAAGAAGGCCACAGTGAAGCGATGGTCGCACTGGTCGCTACGATGTGTGATCCGACGTCCTGTGGAGCGAGGTTCTTAAGGAATATAAGCCATGTCGATAGGGTGACATCCGTCAGCTCGGGGATCAAAGACATGGTCTGGAGCGTGGCCATGATCTACAAAATATGAGAACGAAAATAATCTACCCCAAATCTCAAATTACCTGAGGTGCAACGCTCAAAAGCGAGTCGCGCACTTGCACGACCAACCCTCCAAAAGCTCGGATGATTTGCCTTTTTGCGAGGGTCGACTTCTTTCCTCGGATATCTTGCAGCATTTCGCTCATATAAGATACGATGCCCAACAAGTTCGTCTTCAACAAGTGAACCATATCCGCGTTGCCGTTATCCTGAGCGTCCGGATTTGAAGACATTATGCGACCAACTTTTCTCAGTGCGCTAACCGCCTAGAAACCAAGAAAGAAAAATCACAGACAGCGATGGAGCGAAGTCATGGCTGCTTACCGATGCCACGTCGTCCGGATTTTCATTTCCAAGCACGACCATCAAATCCGCCAAGAGTGGGAGCAAGTTACTGTGGACGATACCCCTAATGTCTATCGACCGTCGATTGACCTCATCGGTGTCCGCTCGCACAATCTTGACAATAAAGTCCAACGCCTGGTTCGTCTGTCCTGGCCCTTGCAGTCGAAATAGGTGCGCGAGGATCTGAGACGCGTCCCCAAGAAACAGGATCGACAGTTTCTTGCCCAATTCGCTCGCAATCTCTTCGAGTACTCTGATTTCGCGCTCGGCAAAGAGATGAGGAAGCACGTGTGGGCGCGTGATGGACAAGAAACTGCTTGGGTAGACACCTAAAAACTGACATATTTCTGCAAACAGCTCCGGATTCGTGCACTTGCGAGCGATGACGAACGGCGCAATCCGGGGGAGGAAAGGGGATAAAAATCCCTGCGGTGGCTTCTTGTATCGTTTCGTGAGTTCGATCAGCTGATATTCTCGTTAGCTTTCCTGTACGAAATGCCAAAAGCGTGCTTGCCTGTCCCAACGCAATACTCTTCAACACCGGATTGTGTTCACCAAGTTGCGAGACCAGATGGAAAACGACCTCTTCGAGCACTTGCGGATGAGCATCGCTTGGAAGCCGTCAGCCAGCACCAAGGGGTCCTCAACAAAAATCAACCCACGTTCCGATCAGCCCAAGGGTGATCAACGTCGTTTCTCTAATCGCGTGTCTAGTCCCCGTATGAAGGAAGCGAACGAGGTGGAAAAATAACCCCTCTATCTGCATCCACCCTCCTTGGTCGTTTGCACATACTTTGACAAAGTGGGCAAGCGCTTGGCTGGAGACGGATGAGCAGGTCCAACAAGCGACCAAGATCCGATGCACGCACCCAGCCAATAACCTCGAAGATCTATCCTTGTCGGATACCCCACGTTGGACCAACTCCACCACGAGGGTGGAATCGTTCGCAAGCAAATCAACGGCGTGGTGTTTGACGATTATTAAAAGCGCCCGATATGTACCACCGCGAACCACGGGTGTCACTTCCTGAACAGAACCGACGAGAAGCTCACCAAGTACCGACAACACATTTTGAATCGACGGAACGCCCTCCTCGTTCAAATCGAAACGCAACTGTGTGACGATCGCTGCCACGTAGTCGGCAACGGTGCTTCTGACGGCGGCCGAGCTAGACTGGCTGCGTTAACGCCGATGTGAAAGCGCGGGAAGGATCGGTTACCTCTGTAAGGTGTTCTTCTTGAGTACCTGTAAACCACGCCCTGCGAACACGGCATCGGACATAGCAGCGTTACTCGTCCATTGGAGTTCCCGCGGATCAACGACCCCTCGGAGAGCCTGCGTGGCCTGAATGCGCCAACCGATGGGCAGTGAAACCCGCTCTGCAACACCTCGGTTACCGGTTTGTAACAATTCCACATCTCTCACGACCTCCTCCCAATCGCGATACGATCCGTTCCCATCGAAGAAGGTCTTGACGGCGTGCAAAGCCGCACTATCTAATTGATTGAGATGTTTGCGCAAAAACGCGGACACGAGAACCTTGTACAATTCAGTCGCTTCGATTCTGCATCAAACCACAAGGAGATTACGAACTCTGAGTTCATTCCCACCATCGCCCCATTCCTCCTTTGTCAAAATACCAAGGATAGCAGTTGCGTGAAACGGAGTCAATCTCAAACAACTGTCTCCTTCGTTCGACAAAAGGGAAACCAATGCCCTCGCAGAGGGATGGGATGGATTCTTGGGACCTTCTTCCAATTTAAAGATCAGAAGACGGGGGAACAGGGTCCCAAGAGCATTCCGAAAGCTCGTACTCATCGGAAGTACGACCCGCGCAGCCTGTAGCGTCCGAAGCAGGCATCGCGACCGCACCACGTCCGAGGCCGGGAAACTAAAACAAGAATCAAACGTCAGGGGAATGATTCGTGCCGTACGCCGCAGGAGATCGTGCGTGAAGCACCGGGATTGTTCTGACTGTTGCAACACCTTGGCCGCGATATCCGCGACGACGCTGCAAAAGGCGGCGAGGAACGATTTGTTCGGCAGTCTGATAATGTCCGCGTTTTCTGGAGGGACCTGCATTTAGCTTCAGAATGAATTCGACACGATTATCTGTATGGATTCCTACGGGTGTATCTACTTTGTTGGAAGACGCTCGCCTCAAATGCGGCTCCGAGTAGAAATGAATGTCCAAGGGAAAATTGTCCTGTGGCGTGCTCAGGATATCTACAAGCGATGAGCTGAGAAGGAAACCTTGGGAAACATAACGTTTGCTCACCACAGGCGAAACCGAGCGCGTCCCACAAAAGCGAATGCGCCAAAATCCTCTGAGAGGTCTCCCTTCGGAACGGAGAGGCAAGCAACTGGCACAGGATGTGCACCAGGATGTTGGTCGCCTTCGAGTAGAGCGTGGTGGGATCCAGATGGTCCGCCAGGCTATCGTTGGTCACATCAAGCCACGACTCGGCAGACACGCAGAGCGCGAGCAGTCTCACGAACAACTTGTTCACGAGATCCGTTCCGTCATACCAGATAGGCCGCGACTGGTGCGAAACGCGATCCAAGACGTCGAGCGAGACGTGTGTGAGCGTGATACGTTCGTTGGTCGTACCCTGTTTAATGGACGTGAAGTAGGGAAAGTAGCCATAGACCTGATCTGCGAGTCCCGATATCATGGTGATCCATGAAGTTCTGTCGTAGACTGGCTTGTCGCCACCCTCGGCCGACTTTTGTATCAACGACCTCAGGAACTCCAACAGCTGCTTTGGAGCGACGGTCTTATCGCCATCCGGAGTCTGGAAGGTCGCTGGAACAGAGCTGGACGGTGGGTCGTTCATCAACGACAGAGTTGAACGTTGAAGTTGAACAACTCGATTGCGACGCGTCGCGCGACCTCGCCCTTAATAGCTACCAAATTAGGAAAGTAGCCCCCTACTGGCGACCACCACGCCGCTTTTCCTTCGCCTTCTCCCTGTCCATCGCCTTCTGCTCTGCCCTCTCCCCTTCCAATGAGCTAAACGTCTTGTTCATGCGCTCCTTGTACGCCCTATCCTTCTCCATCTGCTTCTTGTGTTCCACCGCCGCAAGGAACTTGGCATCCTTGCGTAGCTCGCGAATGGCCCCCTTGCGCTCCTGCTTGAGCTGGTACCGCAGCTTGGACGCTTCGTTGCGCTCGCGATCTGGGTCTTGCCGCCGGATATACGACGATGAGCTAGTTTCGAATTTGGGAATGTACGTCGGGATCGGAATCGGTTTGTGAGCTTGCAAGAGGAGCGGTTTCCGGGACTGCCGTGAAAACTTGAGTAAACGTGTTATCCTGTCTTGCAAGGAAGCAACCCGCGACTGCGAACACGTGAAATTCTGCAGCAGATACTAATAAACGGCCATACCTGGACCTCTTCGGATAGCTTCCCGCACTCCAGCCCCGAAAGTATGAGATTGATCGGCTCGTACAGCTCGATAAAGCCATCCAGGGACTTGTACATATAGGCGAACCGTTCCAAAACACCGAGGGCCAGCCCAAGAGCATCGATCTTAGACTGTTCCGTAGGATCTGCCGACAACATCTGCACCAAGTCAGGTTTCCGAAAGCCGAGACCAGTGGCTTTCTTCCTGTCAATAGCCAACAACTGGCATGCTGCGGACCGCAAATCCGGACATGGGAAGGAACCAGGCAGCGACTTTGCGCTGGCAAATGCATGAGGGGCAAGATGTAACGTGGCATTAACTGCAAAGTTCATTGCTTCTGGGACGAAACGTTTTGACAGAGATTCATACTGCTGAAACAGCGAGGACAGGAACAGTCCACTTGCGACATCTCCGAATGACCTAACTCGGCAGAGCCCGAGATATGCCCCCATTAGTAGTCGTGCAGGCGAGATGACCGGATGGCGCATGTCACTGGTTGGCCAAATAATTCCTATCACCCGAAGAAACGCGAGTTCGGAAAGTCCGGGCCACGTTCTTGCGTTAGGATCTGCAGCACCAGCCGCCAAACCACGTTTAAGGTTCTTGTGCATCAGAGAGAGCTTTTCCACGAAATACTCTGCTGATTCGATGGGATATGATCGACAGAGTGCAAATAAATGCGGAACGAGGGCCGATAGCAACTCCATCCTTGGGGCTGGGAGGGATGCTACATACAGCATATGATCAATGAGGATTCCCGCCAAATTCTATAAGCGGCGATGAGAACAGGCACATTGAGATGACCACTTTGGCCTTACCTGCAACTTGAGTTTGTTTTCAGGTCCAAGACTGTGATGATACAGCGTCCGAATCCTTTGTACCACTGTAGGGACGTCAGAATCCGGGAGGCCTTCGATGATTTCAAGGAATTCGTCATGGTCCTCGGGTGCAGGGAAGGTGTATGGCAACTCCTGTGCGACCTTCCGAGTTTCGGATGGCAGAGCCTTTCGTTTTGTTTTCGTTTCGACGGTATCTTCTTCCTTCGAGTCGGAGGCCTCGTCGCTGCTCGCACCGTCCTCTCCAAAATCGTCGAGACCAGCTTCCTCGTCACCGTCACTGTGCTCCTCATCACTATCCTCGACCCCGCTATCTTCCTCTTCACCGCCCCCAGACACATCACTATCCAGCTCTGCACCGAGACCAGCGCCAAGCCCACCGAACGGCTCGCCTTCTACGAAATCATCTTCCAAGTCGTCACCACCACGGGGGCGTTTCTTTCCCCGTCCAGCCGCGTCACCGTCGCTCTCGTCTGGATCCTGTCCCAACATGCGCAACCTGCGTTGTTCCTCCGCCTTTTCAAGCGCTTCCTTTTGCTCAAGCGCCAACTCTTCCTCTGTTTTCGTCCTGTCTTTTGGTTTGGCCCGTTTATCAAAGGCGAGCTCGCGGACCTGTTTATCGTAGTCCATAGCATCCTCGTTGTCAGCCGGCGCAGGGAGTTTTGCAGTGTCAGTGGCGTGATCCAACGGGTCGGGAGCGTAGAGGAGCGTTCTGAGCGAATCAAAATCATGATCGAGCTCATGTCGCATGTCCTCTCCTTGTTCTTTCTCCATCTGACGGCGCATCTATGCCGAGCGATGTCACGCGAGTTTCTTGAATATCAAGCGAGTAAATACCTTGTGCGCTTTGCTTTTGGCGATCACTTCAGCCATGACTTCAGCTTTCGACTTTTTGCGACCGGGCTACGAGAGAGTGAGTTGGGTGCGAGGTCGATGAGTCACTACACCATACCTCGTTTTCCTTGGGTTCCTCGTCATCGCCAAAGCCACCAAAGTGGGCCCTTTTGACGGTATCATGGTCGAGTTGACCTTTTCAACGATTAAACACGCCCCTGAAATGTCAAGCACTGCTCACCCTCGTCTTCCTCGTCTTCGTCCACGGGCAACAAAACATCATCAAAGTCGTCTAGCTTCGACAGACTCTGGCCATAATGCGTCAGCTCGTCCTCGTTCTCCAGATTGAATGCGGACGCCTTGGAGGCGCGCTGCCTTTCCCTCGTGAACCGCTCCAGCATGCGCTCCTCGAGCGACATCGAGGGATCATTTTCACCAAACCGTCGATCGATCACGCCACCGACACGTCCCCTCTGTTCGACCTCCTTCAACAGCGACTTCTCCCTCTAAGCCCAAAACGCCCCGTCAGCACACTGATGGCAAAGACGAGAACGCGTCTACTTGCTGCATCCCAGCCTGCTTGCTCTGCGCTGGTCGACCTATCGTCCCCTTGATCTTTCTCCCGCCAACATCGTGCTTGAGCCGGGTGACCTTGACGTCAAACGGGTTCAACTTTTTCTGGATCTCGTGGAGCCTCGCGGCCCGTTTAACTTTGGCGTGTTCTGTCAACGGCGTGGATTTTTTCTTCTTTCCATTGGGTCCGCCGACGCCCGCCTGCGAGAGCGCAGATTTGAGCTGGGAGAGCTGCGATCCCTTGCCCATCGCGCCGATAGTGAAACCCTCGAAAACGGTCACAGACACGTCACACGATATGTTGTCACATTCTTCTTTTTTTTTTTCGTCCCTTCCGGTCACATGGACGATCGTGTCTTGCCTCGCGGGGACCTACTGACATGCATAGCAACACCGGCGGTCCCTCTCGGAGGTCATTCTCGCGGCGCCGATACACCCACTGCCCAAGCTCCATTTCGTTCGTTCCCATCGCCAGCACAGAGTCTCGGCGGCACTCGCGCGCCACACGATAACACCTGACACGCACACACAGTGACGCCCGACCGTCCGTCGCCACACCCGACCCGGTACCAGGTCAAACCGCCGGTGCTGCGTAGCGCGCCTCGATGTCAAACCCCTTCCTTGGTTTACGTCGGGGATGATCGACCACAGCACACGATTGGCGATCCGAACGCTCAGCCGCCCTGCAATTCGAATGGTGGTCCAAGCCCTTTTGGAAACCTCGTGACATCGCGCCAGCTGTGCGGCGCGATTCGGTTAACGCTGTCACTGTCACGAGCGATAGTGCAGATATGCAACTTGCACCGTCAATCCACCAGACGTCCATCCGTGTCTCGGAAAATCACATCACCAGTAATGCCCCATTTTGCCGCCACCGACGAAACGAAACAAGGCAAGGCAAGTCGGGACGGATGGTCGGCCCTGTGTTTGCCCCGAGCGAACACGTACAATGACACGCCCTTGCTCGCATCGTCGCCCGATAGCGTCCGCGCTAAGCCCCATCGCGACCGCCACGCGATGGCGCCTTCCCTTTGAACCTCCATCCGTACCTGCGGGAACGTGCGGGCTGTCGCACCCAGTCACACATGTATATTAAAGTCAGTCGTGCTACAGGATGTTTAAATTAGGCGCCACGTCGATGTGACTGTCAGGCGTGCATGCAAACGTTCATGGCAAGAGTCAACGTGACATGGTCCCTGCCTGGTCCTTCGATCGCATCTCGGACGATTTGACCGGCTCAGGTGGGTCGACCCATCTCCATTTCTTCTTTCCGGATACGCAGCACCACAGCATAGTCGAATGGTTGGTCGTGGTCCACGTTGGACATATGTCTTTTTTATCTTGCCCGTCAGGTGGGCGTAACCGGACATAACATGCCGGAGGTTCTGCCAGCGTGATAGCCAAGGGCCACTTTAACCCCAAACAAAGTCGTGTGTGCTTCTGGCGCGCCTCGTGTTCACTAGTCGTCATATTCATTCTTTTATTAAAAAGCTCTTCTGGTTTCACAAGGTAAACCTTAACTATGCGACAATGCAGGGAAAATAAAAAATGGACCGTCAGGGTAGCCAAGACATGCGCCAATGACGCCTTGGATACTTCGGCATGTCAGTGCTCGCTAAACGACATGTCCCTGGGTGGCGAAAAGGGGCATTGTATTCATTCGACGCCACTCGTGTCAGCAGCAGCACTGCAGATGCCAAAAATTCTAATTCAAGGTATACTAAGATGCGGCAAGTAACGATCCAAATAGTACTAGTACAGTCCGTCGTTCACTGCTCGGCGTCGTTTTCGTACATTATCGGAAGGGTATCAATCATCGCGACGACGACCCACGAGGCATGAAAAGTGGGGAGCGAAGGGGGTATGGGGGATGGACGTGCAATATGGTCATAGTCGACAGTTGGCAGGACGATGTGGATGATACATGTCGATCGAGGGTCGGTGTGCCGGTCCCCGGATGATAAATATGTGACTTTTTTTTTAGCCATGCCACGCTGTATCGTCGTCGTTGAGCCATAGCAAATAAATAAGCCTTGAAGTCGCGGAGAGGACCAACAGGCGGGGATCGGAATTAGGATGTGGTAGGAGGGGCGCGAAATCGAAGGACAATAAATAGAGACAAAATAAGGACGAGGGATGAGACTCGACCGATCATGCGGATGGAATGTCTGCCACAAGAGGTGGAGAGGGGAGCAAGAGTGGCGATGCGTGAGGAAGTGGAGACGGTCGTAACGGAGCGTCTGGCGTGAGACACTGGGTGGGCGCAGGCGATTGTGACGGCATGGGTGGCGAAGCAAACTGAACGTTTCGCTGTACAGGCAGTGAGCCACGGCGGAAACTGTCCGACTGACCCTGGTACACTGCAGACTGCGGATAATAATTGGGTGTCGTCGCCGCTTTCCTCGGTGTAGGGTGTGATTGCTGAAGGGAAGCAATGTCCGTGAGGGGAGCATTGGGGAGGCGAATAGGCGCTTGGATACCGGACTCGACCGGTGGACTCTGAGAACTGCGAGGAATGGGAAACGTCGAGACGGCGGGGGAAGAAAATGCAGATGAATGTGAGGATGTGGAGCCAGGGGTAGGCGGCAAGGAGGAGTAGACGGAAACTACAAGGGGGTGTGAATGAACGGCAAACGAGAAGCGTGCGTGCGAGACTTACTGCTGTCGTCCCAGTCGCTGGCGCCACTCGACGCGGAGCTCGAGACCGAATTGCGACGAGTAAGGCCCAGCTCGTTAGGTTCGTGTTTGATTGGAACCGAACCAACGACGGGGGGTGATTTTGGAGTCTTTTTGTCGAGCGGGGTGGCGGCGGTGGCCTTACGGGTCTTGCCACCTGCACGCAACTCGTCAAAGCGCAAAGGCCGGGGACGGAGGTGGGTACGCTCGTAGAGGCCACACTTGTTGCAGACGATTTTTCCCGGATTGAGGGTAGAGCGACGCCAAGAAGGCGGCTCGGTGGTGTGGCAGTTGAAACAGCGGCGACGGAGGTACTGGGTCTCCTTGCTCGCGGCGTCGTCGGTGAGCTGTACGGGGACGGTGGCACCGGGCGCGGAGGGCAAAAAAGAGGGGTGGCCCTGGAGAGGCTGTACGGGAAAGCCGAGTTGTGAGGGGACGATGAGGGGGGTGTCCTCGAGCTTGATCGGCTGAGGGTCGCGCGCGAGACGGTCCGTGCGGTCGGACATGTCGGGGTAGATGGGGTACTGGTCATAGTACTGGTGGTGGGCGAGGTCGTGACGGACATAGGGGAAGGTAGCGCGACGAGGGACGGCGTGAGGATGGACGTGTTGCTGCTGCTGCTGTTGGTGCCATTCGGTGTAGTGAGCCGAGTCGTCGATGTAGACGTCAGAATAGGTATCGTTTGGGTCGTGTTCGTAGAGCTCCTGTAGGAGAGAGTTTGGTTGGGATGGGTAGGGGAACCAGACGGGGTCGTGGTGGATCATGAGGTCGGATTCGTGGAAGATGTGGGGGATAGATCCGATCGGGATGTTGTGCTTTGGGTTGATGATATACTCGTGCTGGTTTGGTGAAGGTGTACGTGGAGTGGATGAAGCGTCAGAGAAGGACGGCGGGGAGGGATAAGCGTCGAATTGCATCGTCACGGTTCAACGACTTTGGCTTTGACCATCGAGTTTCGTCCGAGCGTTATAAGAACAACGCTGTCCATTCCCTTTCTCGGAATTTCCATTTATGGTCCGGGTTCATCTCCTTCCCATCTGTCGGCTACCGCTCTCTCGGGTCACCGGAACATCCCGCCTGTCGAATCTCAGATCTACTCATCCACAAATATGTACATACAATAAACATGTCATGTACAAACACTGCGTGTCCGTGTTACGTCAACTACTACTTTCCCACGCACAGCTATCTCCCCCGTGCCCACCCTCCCAGTCATCCCCTCCGCCGGTCATCGTCTCCTCCTCGGTGCCTTCCACGGTCCGCTCAGCATCACCCTCGACCGCCCTCCTCTTTGCATGCCCTTGTCTGGTCGCCCTATTTTTGCGCGCTCGAACAGCCCCGTTCGTGCACTCCGACCATGCTGTGTCCCTTTCGCACGTACGCTATATATGGCATCCTTTTTTCCTATCGATGCCTTGCATTTGCCAATCCACGCCCGTTCATCCTAGCCCGCATGTTAGACTCTCATATCCCCTACGCTCGTCCGTGTGCATCAACCCTACCTGTGTTTTGATCCAGACCACATGGGCTTATCGTACAGACTCTTGTTCCTGTAACAGGCGCAATGCCCCGTTATCCCCTACTAACGCGCGCCTCTACCCTTGCCACGGCGTACTGCCAGTGATCGCGACCAACCGGTGCCAGCCGCACTGAAACTCTTCACACACCTCTACATCTCTCACTTGGCCGCTCCCGGTAACTTGCCCACCATCCGTAACATCAGCAATTCTTTTCCATCACAGCTCCCCATCATCCTCGCCGAGATCCTCAACGTTGCTCGACCTTGTCCACGTATCCAGACTGATTTCCCAGGCATCTTTCAACGTACCGCCTACCCACCATTCGATCACGCCCTCCCTCTTCCTTTCCTGTGATGCTGTAGTCACAATGTGTCATTATCGACAAAGTTTCCTGTGCCTCATTCTGTACGGCAAGCACATCCTATCTTTGTCCCCATTTCAAAACACCTTTGCGGTCAGCTCTGGACGCATCTCGCCATCTCCGCACTGCCGTCCCAGCTACATACCTTCCATCATCCTATAATGAAAATGACGAGATGCGGCTTGTCAACATCTCCCCCTGGATTGTCCTTCCATACTTCTCTCCTAGGTCTTCCACCTTGGTGGTGGATCCTGTACCACAGCACATTCTCCGCGCATCCAACGTGATTCGCACCCCCTTCCATATCGTAACCCCCGATTCCATCCTCTCGTCCCCTTCCCTCCCCAGGCGTGCGCGCGACAGAAATCGAACGAATGAGGATCTCTCATATCCCCCACCGTCCATACCCCGTCAAGGCACGGCACCGCCCAATTATCGGCGCGACCCGTGCTTGATCCATATCATCGTCTCAAGTACTGGAGCAAAAGGTCTGTACCACGTCCATGATCGCCGTCGTTTCAGGAAGCTCCCAAACGTCTCCGTCCGTCGTTGTTACCGTCCTTCATCAAGATCATCGGTAGCCGCATCGACTCATCACCGACGGGGATATGAACAACGTGGAATTTAGTTGCATCGGATGTGCGTCTCCCCCGAGGACGAAGCCTCTCTTCATTTACCTCGATGATGAGACTCCTATGCAGTCGTCCTGTCCGTGTGAAAATAAAAGAGAAAAAAAAAAAAAAACAGTCACATTGCCAACGAAATGAAGGACACATGTGCACGGGAGCGAGTGACGTCTGGTACCTCAGTCCATAGTCACCTGTAGCGCATTTCAAAACGGTCCTTTCCGGTGGTGTTATCTTGCCGCCGAGAAGAGGCCCCCAGCAAACTAGATTGGGTGTTCTCCACACCACGTTCCCTCCCTCGAAGGTTATTTCAACAGGACACGCACACCCTCCGTCACCCTCCTCGGAAACTCCCGCGTTCCGACGCCTGTTCCGTGTAGGAAGGCCGGTGTTTGGCAGAGGATGCCAGTGGAATCTAAAGAGAGGACGAGCGCATATGGAAGGTCGAGGGGGGGGTCCGAATAGGAGCATTGGTTTGAAACCATCTCGTACGCAATACGAATCCTAGCTCGTTCCCCTTGACATCCCTTTTTTGAGTTGAACTCGTGCCAAGCTCCATTGCCATCGGGGCTTCCGATCCCGCTATTCAAAAAACGTATGCATTCGTGCTTCTACAGCTTCGATCGGCCCTCGAGGAAAGCGCCAAGACGTCAGGAGGACACACCCCTACTGCTACGTCTGTACGCCACCCGTCGTGATTCGTCCGGCTTCCGTGGGCCATGCACAGGACGGCGCTGCAGGGACGACCCCACCCGTTCACACACTATTCGTGGCACCAGCCAAGGGCCAGTGGTGAAGCACACCCCACCCCTTCAAGGAAGAGTGGCCTCGCTACCGCTTGTAGCACGCTACCATGCGCGCGGCGCCAAAGAACGGCCTACGTCCCGGATCGTATGTATTGCCGCAGTCGAGATTGCGGTCGAGCCGGAGTCGACTATTCTTGCTGAACTCGAAGACGTCGCCCGGTTGCGGGCCCGGTCGTCAGCAGAATGTCCTCGGGATGAGTACACCATATGGAGCGTCATTGTGGTCGTGCCGGTCTGTCGGCGTAAACCGTCCGCCGTGTCATCCTTGTCCCGACACAATCGATAGTACGATAAACGGATGTCATTCAATTCGCCGACCCTGTGCAGTCGTGTCAGGGCTCTGACGAAGTCAAGACGTATGCGCATTCTTCGCGTCGCGTGTCCACAGCAAACTTTTCTCAGCGACTTGTACTTGCGTCCCTTCGCCAGCTGGATCGTATGAGGTCACCCTTCATCGATCTCTCCGTTTCAGATCCCGATCGTTCGCGGGCGCAGTACTTGACGTGCATGACCACGTTAGACACTGTTTTTTATCTTTCCATGTCTGCGTGCCACTGACGTATTTGATTCGAAAGCGTTTCATGTCGACGCTCCCCACACGCCCCTCCGACGCACCCCTTTGCCCGCGAGAAACCCCCGCCCCTGTCGCACGTCCAACCGAAGCGCCAAGACGCGGTGCTCGCGTGCAATGTGTACATGCAGACTTGGTACTTGGCTTTCCTGCACCCTGGTAGCCATGCATGGCGCGCCCTCCGCCCGCACTGCGAAAAACACCGTGAGACGCGCGGGCGCGTCGCATCCCACATTCGCTTCCTGCATTCTTCCTCCCATCCAGTGCCATCGTTTATTTTAATACGATCGAATTCGAATAGGTAAAGCGGTCGCCTGCGTGGGTCGTGTGGCAGGACTTTGGTTTTTTTGTTGCGGCTGCCGTCACTTGCAGGGGCAACGTTTTCCCTTCTTGCCCTCCATGTACATGCCGTATTCGACTTGCCTCTCTTCTCCCCACGCTCGGCTCAGGGTTGGGTTTCGGCATAAAGCCGCAAAGTGTTGCCTAGATATGGAGCTAGGGTGGCTGAATTGTGGCTTACGCCGATACAGGTCGAATGCAATCGTGTCATGCGGCTGTGGTCCCGAGTGGCGCTCAACGCGCGCGTCGCTGCAAAGCGCTATCGGGTGTCGTTCGTATCCCTGACGAGTGCGATGGGCCCGTGCTCGACTTATTCAACTGATTCACGCGAAGGAGACCGAAAAAAATCTCGCTAATTCTCGAATAAAAATATTACCCCGAATCCCCACTGTAATCGCACGCGCCGCCCCTTTCGAAGAGTGGGTGAGTCAGCCTAGTTCAGGGGAACAGGAGGGAGAAGACGGTCAAAAAACCGACGTTCACGGCCCATTCACGGCATCGTGTCAGCATCGACAATGGAGGAAGGCCAGGACCAAGCTCGTTCCCGGTAACTTGAACGCTTCGATTTCGAACGTTGGGCAGCCACTGCAAGGGAGACGATTATGGGATCCCGGGAACGGCATCTCTTTATTTTTCGTCTCTCTTTCTGGAGGCGTGAGGCTCGCCGCGGACGATTAGGAAGCGAACTATCGAGAGGGACCTGTCCAGGTCATGCGGCGAGCGAAAAAGCCCACGCTAGCCAAATAAAGCGGGTCCCTGGATGTTCAGGCCACAATTGATTCATTCAAGGCGAGTCAAATCCCGAAAATGCTCTCCAACGCAACCTTTTTGTTCTCCACCCGGTTACGCTAACACTAGCTATGCTCCGCCAGCCAAGTAGTACGAAGTTGGTCACCAACTACGCCCCGTCCGCAGTACACGATCCATTCCGCATCGATCCACTCTCCAAAACGTCCCGCGCTCTCTCTCCACTCTCCAACATA
>JBBPLN010000412.1:0-21143 GCA_038089815.1 Sutorius eximius | reverse complement strand
CTGTCGCGCACAGGGTCCCATGGGGGATGTGGCGGACGGCGGTCCCTGTCTCTGTCGCGGTCTCTGTCCCAGGAGCGTTCGTCGGGAACCCATCTGTCTGCCATGCGACGACGCGAAGGGCCGTCCTGGGGGCGAAACTTGGGGTTGTCGCGACGGTGGTCGTCGTCTGGCAGACGGTCATATTGCTGTGGGGGTTTCCTGTCGTCGGGTTGGAACCGTGCGGGTGGACGGGGTTCGGCTGCGACAGGGTGCACCTTTGCCCTGAAGGGGAACTTTATCTTTGACTCGAACCTGGTCGCGGAGGAAGGCGATGGCGGGTCTGGGTCGGTGTGAGCGTGCGTGAGTGCGTCGGGGTCGGGGTCGGGGTCGTCGAGCTCGCCCTCTTCTGGCGACGAGGTCGTTGGACGTTTTGAAGGTCGTACGTCGTTGATGGGCGATGCGGCGCGTTTGGTGGTGGTGGTCGAGTCCATCGAGCGCTGTGCGACGGGTTGACTCTTCGCTGCAAAATACTAGGATTTGCTGATGTAATCCTAGATGGCGCTCTATCTAAAGCGACTCGTGTCCGGTCAAAAGACGCGGTTCAGAGACGACGAGCTCGACGTCGAACTCGGTGTGTGCTCGTCGTATCGCTCAGCGTAGACGTATTGACGTTTGTGCAGACTTGGCCTATGTCACAGACGAGATCATCGTCATGGGTTTCCCCGCCGTCGGTGTCGAGGGCATCTACCGCAATCACCGCGCAGACGTGCAGCGCTTCTTGTCGGCACGGCACGGATCCGACTTTTGGGTGTTCAACTTTTGTCCTTTGCGAGAAAATGCCTACCACGAGCGCGTGTTCGATGGCCGCGTCAGCAGATACCCCTTTCCCGATCACCAGTCGGTCTCGTTCGTTTTCGTGCAAGGGCCGTGCTCATCTTACGCAGCGTACCCCCACTCTTATATCTCCCGCTGGTCACCCGAGAAATACATGGTTGGCTGTCCGGCTCGGATGCCCGAGTAGCGGTGCTACACTGTAAAGGTACATGTCTCTCACTCTCATCCGGTTCCTAGTGCGATGTCGCTTGGAAATATAGCTGGCAAAGGACGATCAGGCACCATGGCGTGCGCCTATCTCCTCTCACGCTACCCGTCGCCCTCTCTCCCCGACAATTTCAGCCAATGGTCGCTCATCGACGCCGACGATAAGGAGGGTCTCCAGACACCCTCGACAGACACATCCAAAGCATTGCCGACCACATTTGATCGTCCCGTTTCTGTGTCTCGGGTTTCGTCAGAGCCAATGCCGGATCCTCTCGAAAAGGTGCTTGATCTCCACACATCCAGGCGCATGAAATCTTCTCTGCAGACAGCGAGACATCCAAACGTTCCGCTTGCCAAAAAACCCAAGATGGGCATCAGCATACCAAGTCAGCGGCGATGGCTCTACTACTGGTCGCAAATACTCGATGGCAAAGGACCCTCCTCGCTACGGCTCTCCCCAGGAAAGGATCATCCAGAAGATGAAACACTCACCAAGATTCCAAAAGTGAAACTCACCAAGATTACGGTCCGAATGCGTGAACCGTCAGGGATACAGCCCCACCTCGTACAAGCAGCGAGCGTAATCATCACGAGCGCAGGAAAGGGCCGAGCAATCAACGAGTCCACTGCGGGAAAACTTTGGGTATCTCTGGCACGGTACAGCGATCGACTAGTCAACGAGCTCGAACGCTGGGAGAAAGAGTCGCGGAGCACGTGTGTGATACGACCCAGTCCATTTGGTACCGATCGATGGGACAAGTCAAAGATGATACGTAGCTTTGCACAGATGGTCGTATCAGATACCACACCCATTCGCGAGACCGAAAGTGTATGCGATCCTCTTCTGGCATCTGACTTGCGCTCATCTCTCGATCCATAACAGAGCCCAGTTCTGAGTTACGTTCTACGTCCTCTGCACGGGACGGAAGAAGATACGGTCGCGCCAGTACCTGAACCGAATCATGAACCATGTAGATTGACGTCGGAGAGCTCTTATGTTTCTGTCTCGTCGCCAACAGAAGGACATGCCTCAGAAGACCAATCAGGCATCCTGCTCGACGCGAACCGCGAGCTCCGTATCAGACTTTTCATGGGCGAGGTCATTCAATGCTGCGCACTCTCGCGTCACACACTCATCCCATCTGCAGGTCGTACTCGGGTGGGTGTGGCTCATACCTGCGTTTCACATGTCGTCCGATTCGCAGTCGTCGAGCGTCGTTTTTTCGGGAGATGATATCGATTTTGCCATCGGCATTGGCAAGGCATTGGTGGATATAAAGATTTCGTTTGCTTGGGATTCCTGTGTAAAAGACCCTTGATTCTAACCAGTCTATTCTGTGTTCCATTTCGTCAGGTGCTCGATTGTAAGAGTAGATGCTCCCACTCCACTAGCTGGTATCCCTCCGCCATCGGCTGAGACTCGTACTCAGCCTCGGGGTAACTCGTGTGACGGGATGATTGATTAGCAAGTAACCGGATCCTTGCGTCTCTCACGCGGATTTCTGGTCAACCACAGCGGACGATTTACAGGTTGGCATGATACACAACTCACTACTATCACCTGTATCCGTCACCAAGCCTGTGGCCAACTTGAAACTCCCACATGGTAACTCAGCTCTATCCGGGGCTCGGACAGGTACGGTCCCGCCGGTACGTGTTAAATATGGCCACAAGCCTCCATCACATCAGATTCGGGTGACACACGATGCATACGCATATGCATGGGAAGTTCGGAGCGCCTTGTCCTTTATAAAGTGCCGTACTGGGACCGCTATCGCCGCGATGGGACGTCAGTCCGGTCAGATCAACTGCGCCTGGTTTCTCTCAGCATTGTATTGGTATCACCTGGACGACTTCCCATGCTCCCGTTTGCACTCAAGGTTGTATGGTTTGGCCTCTCGTTCATAGGTGAGGCGAGGGCTTGTTTCGGGGCGGATATCTCACTGAACGGGTCCCCAGGGACTATCGCGTGCTGGGTGGTGCACTATTTGCTGTCGCGGGCCATCGGCAGTTATTGGGGCCCGGGGCTGTATAATGTCTTTGCAACGCTATTGCAAGGCATATTCTGTCTTGGTAGGCAGAGCGTATCATCGTCGGGGAGCGTGTCGCTTATCTGCTTCGCATAGGGATGATCCATGAGATGGACCCGCTTCGGATGCCAAAGGCGTTCTGTCTCGGTGAGCGCTTTGGCCGACCCGCTCAGCCATTATTGAACCATATGCAGTGCAGACATTCGTCATCTATTACTCCGCGTGGTCCCTCACAGGTGTCTCCGCTGCGTTTACATTTGCCACGTCCAGCCTAGTACTGTGGCCTTTATCCACGAAACGCTCCGATGCTTGCTCGTGCGTACAGTTGATCGAATTGATGGCCTCGCTCGATGAAAGATGCCTCTCTAGGACACTTGCATGGAAAAACAAATACTACTTCCCTATCCTCGTGTTCCCCCTTGCTTGTCTATCTGTCTCGCTCCCACTTTTGCTCCGTGCAAATGCGATCAGACCAACGGACGACCTCCACTGCGATGCGACCCATCCAGAATGGTAGGTTGATCTGGCAAGCCTAGCCGTCCGCTCATCCAACCTTTGAACATCATAGGGGCCGATTCCTCGGGTATGCCGGTTTCCCCATGATTCCCACCATCCCCTGCCTGTTCCTGTCTGCCGCTGCCGCCCGCCGGGTGCTCCAGTTACACCGCGCGAACCGACACTCCTGCTCGTTCAAATATAGCATGGACCCTTTCCATTTTGGGTCGCAGTTGGGTCACGAGCAGAACGTAAGCTCGGGGAGACCGGGGAGCACGATCGTTTCGACGGGGAATACGACACCCGCTTGCGTAGACACGGAGACGATCCAGCCGACTCAAGGCGCGGCCTTTTGCGACGATCCGAACGTCTCGCCTTCCTCGAGGCTCGGCATGTTTTCGCTGTCCCGTAAACGGTCTGAGACGTGGGAAGCCTTGGGTGCGAACGGGGAGGCCGACGAATTCGATCCACGAAGGCAGATAAGATGCATGATGTTACCTTGTAAGCTCCTCCACCAAATCGAGCACGGTACACAGCACCGCGACTGACACCAGCACCAGCCATGTCCCACGTCGCGCCACCGCCAAAGCCCAACCTCATGCCCGCCATATGGCGACTCATCCTATTCCAAATGTACGTCCGAGTCTCACCCGTTCGCACGACCCCGTTCCACAAGTACCCGACTCGGAGTGTGCTGATGCTGACGTGATGGGCGCTGCGATGGCAGTGCGTTCTTCGTCACCCAGTGTCTTGCTGCGCTGTCGACCGTGATTGATGTGGCGCGCCACCGGTCGACGCCAACGCCGTTTGGGTCGCAGCACGTTGCGCTTGTCTTGACCGTTTGGGGTCCTGCAGTATTTTTTGGTGAGTGGTCCTGGATGCGATTGACGTGCTGGCGCACTGAATCTGGATGACGCTGATAGGGCATTTACCTGTTATTCGACGCCAGTTGATGTTTTGGAAGAAGTAGAAATGGGTCATGGGACGATTTCGTGTGTCGTGTATCATAGTTGCCGTTGCAGTGGTTAAATATATATTGATGGACTATTTCATGATAGATGGTGCCGTGGAAAGGGACCTGGGCACACAACACAAGACCGAGCAGTATCAAGCAGTCTGACGACAGACCGTCGTGCTTGAATCCTCCGTTTACCACGCGCCGCCGTCGCGTTACTGTACTCTCCCCTGGATGATCAGCGGCCGAAAATAAATGATCCACGCAAAGTCTTCTGTAGTCGGACCATCTTGATACAAGAGATCCTGCGTTCTCGGGGGGTCTGAATTCATTCATTGTCTAAGCGAGCTTATCGACGCCAGGAACGCATTGCGATCATGAGCGAGCCTACAACAATGGCACTTCGGCTATGATGGTAGCCTTTGCGATGCGAAGACATGGGTAGAGAACAACGAACCTCTAGACATCGAAGGTGCACTTTCAGCGAGCGTCAAGTTTCCATCTCATCCCACGCGCAGCATAAATGCGAAGACTTTGGAGGCAGGAAACCAAAACTATTGAAGCTCACTTGGCAAGGACTTTACAATATGATGGATGTGTATGGCTCCACGTCCAATGTTGTCAAGTAATTCTGTGGCAGGAGTTCCTGGACGAAATGAAGATGGCTGCACTACAGGCGAGCGGACTCCCAAGTCCCAGGAACCACTAAGCTGGTATGACGACTGGGTGGAGACTTTTGCTTCCCTCCGCCTACTGATCCGTCATCTGGGCCATTGCCATCAACAAGGTCGGCGGAATAGTGCATCGGCCAAGACCTCAACCGTTTGGCGGATCAAATGATGTCATCTCTCGGCAGCTGGTGTGCACAAAGGTAAAAAAAATGATTTGCCGCTGCCGCAGATGGAGGAGAGGGGGGGAGTACATGCTTTGATTGCCAGGTTTATCCCCCAGCGTAATCTGGCCTGGTTACCGTGACGAACGGGAATCCCCCACATAGGTGTACCAATATATTGTGATCCAATTATGTTGTGCTAACGCGGCCCTTGTACGTTGGTAGTTGTGTTCGTGATTATGGTGGGGACGTGGGCGCATCTTTGGACAGAGTTTGACACCTTGGACCATCCAAGATGGCATCAACGGGGGGACTCGGGTCGGGAATCGAGAACAACGGGTTGCTACCGGGCCGTTGTGGCCATCGCTTCTGAAATGGTGAATGACTTTTGAGAGGGGTCAATTACATCTGGCACAACTCTATCATATCACAGATAACGAATAATCTTGCCAAGGCTGCGCACGCGAAAATCGGCCACGCTCATCGGCCACGCTCATGTTCCATGACGGCGAGCAGCTCAGAAATAATGACAAGACGTGCAAGTGAATTCCGTGTACCTGGTTGATTGGGCCAAGTGAAAATCACGGATAAATATGTACTTTACAATAAACGTCCCCAATACTTTCGAAACATGCGCAGCTGCGCCCTGACGTTATTACTCGTCGCAAAAAAATGCACGATTTTTGGGTGCTGGATGTCTCTCATGTCTCGCGCGTACCCGCTGGGAGTCGTTTTCGTAGCAAAGAGACGAGGAATGTTGAAGAAAGGTACGATTGAGATGTACGTAAGTTGCATCACCGATGGACCGGAAGCGGTGGCAACCCCAAAGAATTTACGCCTGCATAAAAACTCGGCTATGCGATGGCATTTCCCTCGTCTTTTGCTCCTTGACCAGCTTGTCTTTCCATGTCCTCGGTTCCACCAGCCGATTCCTCACCGCCAGACATGGCGGGCACCACCCCGCCTATCACATCCAAGGCCAACGCGACGTCCAAGGCGGTCGACCCGACGTTGTTCGTTGAAGATCCCGACCACATTCCCGCCGACGCCAACATCCCTGATAACTACGTGTCTTACACACTCAAACATCAAAAGGCGTTGCCACCGGTGACATGGGAGAACCTCTTTGAGAATCTGAACTGGCTCCACGTCGGTATTCTGAGTTTGACCCCAGTGTTGGGGCTCATTGGGGCGTACTACACTCCACTCAGATGGGAGACAGCCGTCTGGGCTGTCATTTACTACTACATGACTGGTCTTGGTTCGTTTCTCTTCTCTCGTCGCAAACGTAGCTGATGTTGTGCATATAGGCATAACTGCAGGTTACCATCGCCTTTGGGCTCACCGTTCATACAACGCGTCTAGACCGCTGCAATATGTCTTCGCCTTCCTTGGCGCGGGTGCTGTCGAAGGTTCTATCAGATGGTGGGCTCGTGGCCACCGTGCTCATCATCGATACACCGATACTGAGCTTGACCCTTACAATGCTCACAAAGGGTTGTTTTGGTCGCACATTGGCTGGATGGTCTTGAAACCCCGTCGTAAACCCGGCGTTGCGGATGTCAGTGACTTGTCGAAAAACGAGGTTGTCAAATGGCAGCATCGCCATTATATCAAGTTGTTATTCCTCATGGGCTTCTTTTTCCCTACCCTCGTTGCTGGTCTCGGATGGGGTGACTGGAAGGGTGGGTATGTGTATGCCGCATTATTGAGACTGGTTTTCGTTCATCACGTAAGTGTTCTAAATTGGTCGGAGATGCGTCCACTCACCGCTTGCAGTCTACTTTCTGTGTCAACTCGCTTGCTCACTGGTTGGGCGAGACACCTTTCGATGACAAACACACGCCTCGTGATCATTTAATTACTGCGTTGGTCACCATTGGGGAGGGCTACCACAACTTCCACCACCAGTTCCCTATGGACTACCGGAACGCGATCAAGTGGTACCAGTACGACCCGACCAAGTGGTTCATTTGGGTTTGCCAACAGCTTGGTCTCGCGTCGCACCTAAAGGTACACCCTTTTCTGGTTAGGCTGGTAACTCGCTGACTGACCCATCATTAAGACGTTCCCAGACAATGAAGTCCGCAAAGGTCAACTCACCATGGAATTAAAACGTTTGCGCGAGACTCAGGAGAAGCTTTCTTGGCCGTCGGACAATAGCCATCTTCTTATCATCAATTGGGAGAGCTGTGAGCATCTAGTTACAG
The DNA here is from genome assembly GCA_038089815.1 of Sutorius eximius. Lineage (NCBI taxonomy): Eukaryota > Fungi > Basidiomycota > Agaricomycetes > Boletales > Boletaceae > Sutorius > Sutorius eximius. The sequence continues at coordinate 13,601 of JBBPLN010000412.1, read as the reverse complement.
ATGTGTTCCCTTTTTGTTGACTCCTTGCAGACCAAGCACAGGCCAAGACGCGTCCTCTGATTTGTATCGCCGGGTTCATCCACGACGTGTCTGATTTCCTTGACGAGCACCCCGGAGGCCGACATCTCTTGACCAAGCACATTGGTAAAGATGCTACCACTGCCTTTTTCGGTGGTGTATACGATCATAGTAACGCTGCGCACAACGTAGGTTTTGTTTATCTGAATGTGCTTATTTGGGTGTACTGAGAATTCCATAGTTGCTTGCCATGAAGCGAGTAGGTGTCCTGCATGGCGGTGCACCACACGGCCTCGAGGACAAGACGATCCCGCCAAGCCAACGCCTCCGTATTGCGCGCTACAACGAACTTAGCGCTAGCGGATACAGTTCGGCTGCACTTTCGGATGGCGAGGGTCTCATGGGCTAATGCAAACACTGTTTAAATGTTGAGAGTAGACGAGATCCATGCATAGAAGTTTCAACACCGTGAATAATACTTGCCTCGGGGGAAGGTGTCTTAATGGTACACCGTTGTTTGTCGCTAGGATACTTATTACACGCTTTGGGATGCCTTGTCACGTTTTCCACGATGAATAGACGACCATCGAACCCACTCTGTCGGTGTTGTTGCTGGACTTGTTCTACTCACAGGCATCGCGTAACATTAGCGAGACTTGGTCACCAAACCTGTACGACGCTCTAACGGGTGAGTCGTCCCAGTGAACTCCTTTAGGCTACTCTCTGGCAGCATCTTGGTCTTCCAACGAGCTGTGGAAAACGACTTGCCACACTGTCATTGTTTCATGGCCGTGACTCCCGTAACTTCGGTGGTAGGAACTGCAAATGAGGCTGTTCGCCACGTCACTCGTTCTGACAGGTCTAATTCTACCGTCCGGTTTGGTGGTCGATCATGTTCTCTCCCCTGCAGGTCTCGGTCGCAGTTCCCTGGATCTTGCCTATTGAGCCGTGATGACCTTGTTTTCTGTGTCCAGGCTCTTTGCGTTTGGACGGCCATTTTCGAGGCTGTTACGTCTCCGGCGCATAACGAGATTGTTGATTCACTGTCTCGTGTCCAGAACCGCTTGGGGGTTCTTCATCTCCATTCACACAGTCGCATCGCCCAACTTCCTGCAAAAGACGGCGCGGTCCGAGTCACGAATGCACGATCTCAGCGTTCTGGCACTGGCTGCCCCTTTGGGTTCTCCGGAGCTTCGAATGTCTCGTAGAACGTTCGATTTCCCTGGCGGGCTGTCTCCGGGGTGAATGGAACCCTGTCAGCGACGTAATGACGTCTCATCCCACCCTGCCATCATATACAAGGTAACTGGGATGCCGTAGGCACACGGAAGGGGTTCGTTATCGCTTCATGCCAGGGCGTTTACACAGCATAAGGACCAGGTTGGGCGATAACGTCTATTTTTTCCCTTGGCCAGCTTGTCTCTCCATGTCATCGGTCGTTCCAGCCAGTTCGTCGCCGCCAGACGTGGCGAACGCTCCTCCCATAACACCCAAGGTTGACGCGACATCCCAGTCCGCCGAAGGGACATCCAAGTCTGTTGACCCAGCGCTGTTTGTTGAAGATCCCGAGCACATCCCCACCGACGCCAACGTTCCTGATGACTATGTTTCCTACACTCTCAAGCACCAGAAGGCGTTGCCTCCAGTGACGTGGGGGAACTTCTTACAGAACCTAAACTGGCTTCACGTCGGCATCCTTGGCTTGACCCCGTTGCTGGGGTTCGCTGGAGCGTACTACACCCACCTTAGATGGGAGACGGCCGTCTGGGCAGTCGTTTACTACTACATGACTGGCTTTGGTTTGTGTCCCTTGCTTCTTCTTTTCTGTTTAACCTGGTCGAGGACCTGATGGACGTCATTTCGTCAGGTATAACTGCAGGTTATCACCGCCTTTGGGCCCATCGTTCATACAACGCATCTAGACCCCTACAATATGCCCTCGCCATCTTTGGCGCAGGCGCTGTTCAGGGTTCTATTAGATGGTGGGCTCGAGGCCACCGTGCTCATCATCGATACACCGATACTGAGCTTGACCCTTACAATGCTCACAAAGGGTTGCTTTGGTCGCACATTGGGTGGATGATCTTGAAACCCCGTCGTAAACCCGGCGTTGCGGATGTCAGTGACTTGTCGAAAAACGAGATTGTCAAATGGCAGCATCGCCATTATATCAAGTTGATATTCATCATGGGCATCTTTTTCCCAACCCTTGTTGCTGGTCTCGGATGGGGTGACTGGAAGGGTGGGTATGTTTATGCCGCTTTGTTGAGACTGGTCTTTGTTCATCATGTAGGTGTTTTGCATTGGCAGAAACACCTGCTCATTTCGCCTACAGTCTACTTTTTGTGTCAATTCGCTTGCCCACTGCCTGGGAGAGGCACCTTTCGACGACAAACACACGCCTCGTGATCATTTGATCACTGCGCTACTTAGCTTTGGGGAGGGTTACCACAACTTCCACCACCAATTTCCCACGGACTACCGGAATGCAATCAGGTGGTACCAGTACGACCCCACCAAGTGGTTCATTTGGGTATGCAAGCAGCTTGGACTTGCATCGCACTTGAAGGTACGGTCGTGCTTGACTAGACCTGATGAGCTTGCGTTGATTGACCCCGTTAGACATTTCCAGACAATGAGGTTCGTAAAGGCCAACTTACCATGGAATTAAAACGATTGCGTGAGACGCAGCAGAGGCTCGCTTGGCCATCTGATGACAGCCATCTTCCTGTCATCAATTGGGAGAGCTGTGAGCCACTCGCGCGGAGATATCTTTATTTGCTGACTCGTTTGTAGATCAAGCGCAGGCCAAGGCACGTCCCCTGATCTGTATCGCTGGATTTATCCACGAGGTGTCCGACTTTCTTGACGAACACCCAGGGGGCCGCCACCTCCTGACCAAACATATTGGCAAAGATGCTACAACCGCCTTTTTTGGCGGAGTGTATGATCACAGCAATGCTGCGCACAACGCAAGTTTTGCCATTGCCCACGTATATAACCGTTCGTACGTTCTGAGACGTTTCATAGTTGCTTGCCATGAAGCGAGTCGGTGTTCTGCATGGCGGTGCCCCACACGGCCTTGAAGACCGGACGATTCCGCCGAGCCAGCGCCTCCGTATTGCGCGGTACGATGAACTGAGTGCGAGTGGGTACAACTCAGCGGCGTTTTCGGACGGGGAAGGTCTGGTGGGCTAGCGCGAACGTCTGTTTGGATTTAGAGAGGGGTAAGATTTAGATGGGTAAAGGTTTTCCGCATGATACTGCGCATTGGGATGTCTTGTCATGCCCCCACGGTCATGAATGGATGACCGCATTCAAACGTCGATTGCATCGAGGCCTCCTACGAGGGACGATTGATAGGGTGATATAGAAGCTGCTAACACAGTCGGTACCGGTCCCCTGTCGGCTTGTTCACAGCCTGCGGACTTGTCAAATATCTCGATCACTTGTGCGCATCACGCCAATCATGTCCCCCCGCTCAATCTCCCATGGAACTTTGAATTACGTTTTGCCATGCTACGAATGGTGAGACCCGGCCGACCCACAGGAACGTACGCGCGCCAGCACTCGCGGGTGCGTTGCCCACCTCGAGTCTTTTCTACTCAGCATCATCGAGTCGGATCATCTCGTCCTCACACGGTTCGAGCATTCTGTCCATCGATCTATCATTCATCTTTCTTAGCCGATTGTGCATCGGTGGAGCCTGGGTCTCATCAGATTTGATGCAGATCCGGGTGCCGGCCACTCGATGGTCAACCTGGGTAACGGATGATTTCCTAGAACGCAGTGACAACACGGATTGCGATGTCGTAGTGCACTATGGGTAGAGCGCGGTTACCTTTCGAGCCCTTGGGGTTCATTGATGCCAAGGACATCACCGCGCCGAGAGATACTTCCGGACGTTCGTTCGGGAAGGACACAATTCCGCCGACGACTTTGTCTTCTCATCGGCAGGGTCCTTGGGATCACGGTGGCTGTCCGTTATCGTTGATCTCACGCTGTCGCCTCGTTGCGCAAACATTCGTAGGTAGACTCGGTTTTGATTTTCTGCCTTGCAGATCATGACCAACTGGTCGATGCAGAGCTGGTGTCCGATCGTATGACAATACGCTGGCTTGCTGATCTGGGGCTACCCATCGATCGCGACTTTTAGCACGGATGGTGAATTGTTACGAGGCTCTCGGCTAAGTACAACTCTGATCCGAGTTTGCTGTCGATTTGCAGAAACCGTGGCCCACCATCGGTTACGAAGATGAGAAAATCCACGAGTTATGAGACGGAAATGCAAAATCTATTAGGAACTGGCAAACCTTGATCAATACAGCCGGGCGAGGGTGTGCCTAGTAGGTGCCAAGGGTGTGTGTGTAGCATCAGTGTTCGCAGAACGAGGGAGGGAAGCGAAAACGGAAGTCTAGCATCGTTCGTGCGCTAAAACCGAATTGTGGGTACCTCGCCGCGCCTTCCTGCAAGTCGAATACGGTTCAAACACAGAAAGTCGGAACCGGTGGCGAGTATAAAGATGCTGCGATTCGGGGCGGGGTCAGGTCAATTAATGATCCCCGAGGCCTTCGAGGACATGAAATCGTAGGTTCGCCGCCCGCAGTAGACAGAGAGAAGGCCCATCCGCGAAAGGCGGGTTGTCACAGTCTATGGCAAGACGAGTACGCTACGTGGTTCAGCTGAGTTGATTTGTACGACGGAGATAGGTCGTGTGTTTGAGATGCGGTGCCTTGGAGACCCGACTCGTAACGAGTCCATGGATTTTACCATGACTGGTCAAAGTAAACCTGTGACAGGTCGACGTGGCTCTGCGATGACTTGATCTTGTTTCCAGTTCATCCCCATCTCCGTAAAATTACGATTGCCGGTCTTAGGCGAGCGTTCGACACGACAAAATTGGACACCGACTTGATGGAACACCCGTGGGTAGACACGGTCCCTTACAAGGAGCGCGCGCGCTTCTGCCGCACCGGTGGAACACAAGCTTGATAGCATCGCTCATAATCCCTCAAAGGCTGTATCTCATCCCGCCTCTCTCCTTCTTCCGTTCCTCTTCACATCTTCCCCCCAAAAAATGCCCCCAAGGCGCTCAAAGACGTCCGAAGACGACCCTCTCTCCCGTGCCATGGCCCCTCCACCAAACGAGTCGTCGACAGAGCGAGACCAGCGTTTAGCTGTTGAACAGGAAGCAAAACGAGTCTCCGACGCAATCGATGAGGAGTTGAACCGCCAGCGCATCGCCGACAAAAAGAACCCCAAGCCTATCAAGATACTGCTGCTCGGTGCGTCGCCCATTCTCATCCACCCTTGGTTCTACAACGGTCCCTCCCTCTCCGGCAGGCCAGAGCGAATCCGGTATGTCGTCTTGGCGGTTTGCCTGTCCCCACTCAACGTCCTCCCCACAGGAAAATCTACCACACTCAAGAGTAGGTCATGAGTTTTAACTATCCTGGCGTGACTAATCTCTAGGCACACCTAGATTTCCAGCTCATGCACTCTCCAAAGGTTTGCTCGATCTACTTGACGAACCGCACGGCGCGGATAAATGTTCTTCTGTTTCAGACCTTCCGCGCCGAGAAAGCCTCGTGGCGTGCCGTCATTCAGCTCAACGTCGTCCAGTCCGTCCATGCCATTCTCGACCTCATGTCAAGAGCACACGCGGCCTCCAATGGCGCATCATCAACTGCATCCATCTCAAGCGGACATGCCTCATCATCATCATCATCTCCCCCCTCCTCACCAACGGTCACAACACTGAAAGAATATCCCCCGCTCACGTCCGAACATCTCAAGCTCAAGATGCGACTCGCGCCACTCACTCAGGTGGAGGTTGCTTTGATCCGTAGGCTACTCCCTCCAGACCAGGTCGAAGGTCACCGTTCCAACCTGACTGCTTTCCCATTCCACCACGAGATCAGCGTCAACTCGAGCTTGGGGTGGAGGAACGCCTTTAATCGTCTGGTGCGCAATTCTAGCGGCCGCGACAGCTACGACGAGATAGACATGAACCGGTCAGACCCCGAGGATCCCGGGGTGGTCCTGCATGCCTGTTCGGAAGATATGATAAAGCTATGGGTGGATCCCACCGTCAGAAAACTCATGGAGATTGAAAAGATGCGACCTGAAGAGATGGCTGGATTGTGAGTCTGGACGTTTTTTTGACTATCATTACTAATCGCTTCGCTGGCAGTTTCTTGGATTCGCTGGCCCGAGTGACGTCGCCTAAATACGTTCCGACGGATGGTATTGTCACCTTGTCCTCGATTCCCTCTATCTCGGCTCACAAGTAGCAACAGATGATATCCTTCGTGCACGGCTGAAGACGCTTGGGGTGTCTGAACACCGTTTCCAGGTCAAGAGTGGTGCGTAGGTCTTCCTCACATTGGAATGCATGTTTACAGGATCTCAGGGCACCTCGGGACTGCTGTGAACAGTGACTGGCGCGTTTTCGACGTCGGCGGTCAAAGGTCTCTTGTGAGTGCCCCCTTTGAGTGCCATTTTTGATTTTGTCGCTTGGTTACTTACCCCAATTTCTTAGAGAGGTATAGTGCTTCCTTTATTTGTGATAGGAGACGTGACAGTGTTCGCTAGCTGCATGGGCACCCTACTTTGATGATATGAACGCCATCATTTTCTTGGCCCCCATAAGTTGCTTTGACCAGGTCCTTCAGGAGGATCCTAACGTGAATAGGCTGGTCTGTTCACCCTCCTCGCCTCCAATTCCTGAGCTGAACGTGTATAGGCCGACTCCTTCCTCCTTTGGAAAAGCATCGTTTCAAACCCACTCTTGAAGAAGACGGATTTGGTGCTTTTCCTCAACAAATGTGACATCTTGCGCGCAAAACTCGAATCGGGCGTGCGCTTGAGCGACTACATCACTAGCTATGGCAACCGGCCAAATGATTTTGAGAGTGCGAGTCTATGTCAGTTTAATCTCATCACCATCTTGGCAGTGATGATGTATGCTCCACCATGCAGACCTCAAGAAAAAGTTTGCTGGATTGATGAAGGAGCATGCTGGTGATCGGCCGTTTTATTGCCATTTTACCTCCGTCACGGTGCGTCATTGCGTATCCACCTTGGCGGAAACTCTCGATTGACATGGTCTCGTTCAGGATACACACTCAACCTCGTTGATATTGCAGAATGGTGAGTGCAAACGCGCGTGCAATGCGACTTTTAAAAAATCTGACCAACTTCACATCAGTACAAGATGTAATCATACGAGACAATCTCAAGAAGAGCGCCCTCGTCGGATAACCAAACCACGGCCACCTTGTTTCCACATTCTATGCCCCGGGTACGCATCTACCCAAGGACCACTTATCACACTTGGATTCCATCTAGACTCTTTCACGCCGCAGTACTGTACATAATCCCTCAGGCATTTCTGTTGAGTGATCCACACCGTCGTTTCTTGTTCCACCGCATATGCTACACATGATTCCCTAGTCATACCTTCGTTAGCCGCGTCTGTTGTTGCTGGGCTGGCTGGTGTTGTATGTATTTATTAATAAGCAATCCCGAACCGCGTAACCACCAACACGTCATTTTGATGGCAATGATCATATGCACGTGCACCGCATCGCGTGGTTCGCTGTTAGATCTTGGGGAAGCATATGCTCTCGTCCCTCTGGCCTTTCATTGAGGCTGACCATTGTAACCAGCGACTCTGACGGACGCCAAGTTTGGTGCCACACTGCAACGGGTCGGAGGCAGTTTGCCAATGTGCAACCGCGGAAGCTTCTCCGTTTCAATTAAAAAATGTCATCACTCGCCACGTCGGCCTCTGTCGATCGAACGGAGGTAACGTTTTCAGGAACAAGATATGGTCCGTGCCTTCGAGGGTGATGCACGACGTGCTCGTGGGGCATGGTGTATCGGTGCCGTCAGCAGCGCTGAAGTGCTGAACGGGGCGGTGCGAGGTGGCCATCGCTGTGCAACGCCGGGATGATTGTTTGGGCGCTGCCATGACGCGGGGGCAGCGTCGGCCCCACCAGCTGTATGGCTCACCCCACGTGTGTAGTGACATACATGAAATTTCGTTTTTTGTGTGCCGTCGCAATTCCATATGGTACATATCGAGATCGGGGGCGACAATTTTCAGGAGGAGCGTCACTCGCTAGGCCTTGCCTCGGCAACTTGGGCAGGTTGCGACACCGCGGTACAGGCACCACATATAGACACTCCGGGGCCCGAGCACATGCACATGATCAGAGTTTGTCTGGACTGCTCGCCGTGTCCAAGTACGAATGACAACGGCCGCCGGGTCCAGGCGCTTCGTTGGCATGCGTCGTAGCTAGGGTTTCATCTCTGTCGACTCGTTTCGACAGGTGAGTTGAGTTGGCGTCTTCAATCTGCCCGAGTTGTACAAGGTACCTATGTGTATGTCGCGTCAAGTGACGTGTCGTTTCAGCCGATGGATGACGCAAGTGAAATGAACTGCACATGCCGGCGTATGTACATGTGCGCTGGGTCGCACTCATTAACATTGGTCGGGAGGCCGCGGAGCTCGGGTCGAACGTGTAGTCGTGTGCACGGAGTGGTAGACAAACGAGGTATGTTCGAATCCATTGATATCGTACACTGGGCTAAAGACGATGGTACATGCAGTCAGCGTGCCATGGCAAAGTGAGGTTCCTATCCGATTCGTGATGTAAGTAAATGGCGCATATCAGTTGGTTGGCTTCTAAATCGCGTGTAGCCATGCTTGACCGTCACGGAATGGCACGTGCGTATTATTCCTCGAGATCAATCGTGGCGAGAGGACAAGCGTCGTCTAGTCGATTCAGACATCCCCAGGATGACTGTGAGCAGACGTGTTGGAGATCAGGTCCCAGTTGCTAGAACTGGCGCCGATGCTGCTCTGCGCATCGCTCCAAGAGTCGGTGCTGGAAGCTGACGGGCTACCGCTTCTAGATCTTCTTCCCACGCCTCCCGGCCCGGTGCGAGGGTACGGCCCGCCATATTGAACAGGAACGCTCGCGGGAGATGTTTCTCTTGGTAACCAATCGTCCTCTTCCTCTGGCCAGGAGCTGTAGCCGGAGGACCGCGCGGAAGGAGATGGAGAGGGTGGCGGCATAGACCTGGGGGTGGATGGTGTTGAGATTGTCAGTGGCGATTGCGGAACTCCCTCGGATACCCCGGTTGAGGGGATGGACGGCAGGGGGCGCCTATGGACCAGCGGTAATGGCCTCAGCGAGGAGCCTCCCGCGTCTCCTCTCTGATGTCTCGCCGCGATCGCCCTCTCTATGACTTCCTCCCACGTTTCATCGAACTCATCAGGGTCAGGATCATCCGCCATGTGTGCGTCCTCCTCCCAGGTCATGAGGATATCGGGCCTTGGTGATGGGGGCGTGGAACCGCCGATGGAAGAGGCGGCGTCGTCTGTAAGGTAGGCTATGTCCAGCACGGCCTTCCTCGTGTTCTCCCTCAACGTTTCCGTGCTCGATGACCTTTTCATCCTTCCATGTTTCTCCTCCCACCGCAACAGCTCCTCCTGCTCTCTTGAATGCCTTGCAAACATCTCGTCCCAAATCGAGACAACCGGCTGACCCACGCGCTTGCACATCGATCTGAGCATCCACTCCGTATCCAGCATTGCCAGATACGTCACGTCTTTCCATATGCCTACCATGCCTTCACCTTCGGGCTGGTAGACCGCTCTCCGCTTTGTCCCTTCATGCGCAAACCCTGATCCGATGAACAGTCGCAGAGCTTTGTCTTTGAAAGGCGTGTCAAGGGTCAGCGCTTGCACACGGTGGAACTTGAGTTCCTCAAACGCCCAACGGAGCACGAGCTGTACGGCTTCACGAGCATAGCCGCGGTGTTGTACGTCCTGCCTTATAATGACACCAATGTTGGCTTCGCCCGCTGGAAGGTTGGCAGGACCGGCGTAGAGGTAGATGAGCCCGACTCTTCGGTTTAGTGGGAGAGGTGGTGGGAGTGGCTCTGCCAGGGATGATGTGGGCGTGTGCTCTTCCATAGGATTGGTGTCCCAGAGCGATTCTTCATTGTTCTCCCTCTCATCTTCCGCGCTTCCAGTAGGCTTATCTGGGTTAACCTCGATGTGGGCGCAGAGGAGACATTCATCTGCAAAAGAGCCAAAATCGGGCGTTGATGCTTGACCAGGCTCGACGGCAGTCCTCCTGAACAACCGCCAGAGCTCATCATCCCCGCACTCCCCGAATTCGTACTCGGAGATCAGGATAACCTTGTCTGACCGCAAAACCACGTTCATGGCTCTCTTGGTTTGTCGAAATCGCCCAGATGGTTGAGGAGTGGCGTGGCGCGGTGGGATGGGATGGAGACCAAGGGATGGGAACGAGCGTGCGTACTGCGGCTGTAGAGGACCGAATTCTATATTGTTGGTACTTGCTGTGTATGCGGGCGCTTCAGGGTCACGACGTATCACTCATTGCATCTCGTGGCTGTGTAGGTAATACCAAGACTCAGCGATCCCATCCATCTTGGGTTTCATTCCGAGAGCGAACGGACACATGTAGGATGGACACGCGGTTCAAGCTCAAGGGTCGGTCTGAGATTGATCAAATGTTAACTTTACTTAGGCGTGTGAGTAACCGCTTTGAATGATACGACACCATCGTGATTCTCTTTGGTTGGTCGCCAAAAGGACGTTGGGAAGCGTGCATGGCCCATCAGTGGGAGAAAGGTTACTCAATCGACCGCATGTGTCATGTGACGAACCCTCATGGAATGGACCCTGGGGTTTGTCGAAAGAAAAGTGAGTTGGTTCTCCTACCACGTAAATACAGACCGTTCTAGCCGCCGGGAGTCACAGCTTGATGGGAAAAACGCCTTCCGCGGCTCTCGTGGACGGGTGGATACCCGGGATCAACTGGACTCTGCACACACGCCGTGACTGAAACAGTTTCTAGAATGTACGTTCGATCAGAGAACTAGTCTTCAAGCCTCATGCATGTCCTGCGGAACGTACGTACCATGAATCTCCCCAGGCACTGATATCAAACTCCGAAGAACAGGGTTTGACTTGGTTTGACTGACCCGACACGTCAAGTTACAAAGTATACAGGAACACACCAGAAGTGCCCCCTCGACATCTTACAAGAGGACATGTTATCTACACGCCACGATCAATTGATCATTGACACTTGGGGGCGTACTTCCACGTCTCATCGCATGATCTGAACACATGTCTAGTATGTAAACCGGCGGTAATTAAGTCATCGTGTTAGCCACGTACTGGATGGCAGGACACGAGGCGTGTTATGTTTGGAGAGAACGACGATCACCCCTATTGGCAATTCCGATATCCCCAGACGAATAAATGAGACGTACGCGTTGTACAGCAAATCGGGAAATATCCGAAATCCGGTACATGGATGTCAGTTCATTACCGTAGAATTCGGCGGAGCGAATACGCGATCCTTGGAGATAAACTTATCAGAGGAAAATACAGGATGAGAATCTCTTTATCGTGAGGGTCATGGTGGGCGAGGCAGAACATTCGAACAGCCTGGACTGGTCCATGTGTCTAATACCCAAGCCAACATGATCGATAGGTGTCACGGCCTCATAAACGATCTGGCTCATAGGCTGGGTCAGATTCGGGGAACGCGGCATTACGCACTAGTAACCAGACCCTTTTTTATGCCAAGCTGAGGATATTGTACCTCTGATTTCCGAGTTTCCGGGAGAGTGGGAAAGACGAACTTGACGGAAGGACCTGGGAATGGCGCTCCGTCTATAAATTCTGTCGTTATGTTCAATAAGAAACAGCCTGGAATCGTTGGGGTCGATGCGGGTTGGATCTTTCCTTCTCTCCAGCTTCCACTCAGGTTGAGTTGTGGGCGGTGGTGAACGCATTGACCTTCCAAGTTAGTACAAACAGCTGTATCGGCCATGTCTCGGAAACAATGATCTTCTTTCGCAATGCGAACGTAGCATCTGCTGACGCACGACCATTGTCATCAGTCTGAAAATCATCACAGGACGTGCCTGAGTATTAGTCCAGGCTCACGCTCAAACTGGTGGTGGGTTACCGAGCACCTTTTGGCTCGCGTCCAGTATACTAGGTTCCCATCTTCGTGTGAAAGGGAACTTGACCTGACGTCTACGAAATGATACATAGAATGCGATACAAGTCAGAGTATATGGGATATCAAACAAAACAAGGAAAAACCTGTTGCACCGCATGCTATGTTTATCCAAGGGCTTCCACGGACTCAGAGTCATCGTGACTCTGCAACCTCTGATGGTCACGGTATAGCGAGCATTGTGTATCTGGCCCGGGAATTAGCAGATAATCCATGTGATGGTCAAGGTGAACAAGCCGGTAGTTAACCAATTGCTGCGCCAGCAATTGCCGAGCACGCGAGGTCCGAAAGTATTGAATCCGTTGGGATTTCGGTAGCATAGAGAATCCCAACATCCAGTTGACCAGCTGGGGTTGTAGTACACCAGCGAGCTGTCGCATTGTGTGAGAGGGTTGTGGATAGAAGCGATTTTCTACACATAGTTTGAAGCTATTAGTAGCAGGCTGTGATGGTAATGTACAAAAAGGAGCTTGACTGAGCTATCCAAGCTTATGTAATGCCAGTCAATGACCCGGTTCAAGTTGCATGGAACTTTGTGGTGATCCTACTCCATGAGTCTGAGTGTATCACGGAATGCGACGAACGCATTGTATGTTAGACTTGCCCGTCGGGGCTACTCCTTCACGCCCGTATCGTCAAAACTCGACTCGAAAGCCTTCTCAAAGACGCTATTTCTCCCGAAGACACCTTTTCCCCTCTGGATTGACCCCGCAGAGTCGGAGGAACTGTTCAGAAGAAAAACATGCGACGACCTCTATCAGTGGCAGGTTTGTGACGCGTGTCCTTATGCTGCACGCCTTCTTTTGACGCGACGGTGCTTAGGCGCAGAATGCCAAAGGTCCACGGTTCGTAATGCATGATGGGCCACCGTACGCGAATGGACATCTCCACATCGGTATGGTATGCTAGCTGTCCGAGATCCCGTTGTTAATACTATTTGAACAGGCCACGCTCTGAACAAGATTCTGAAAGACATCATCAATCGTTTCCATGTTTCTATCGGTGATCGCGTGCAGTCAGTAAAGACGCGTGACTTGTGTATTGGGAGACTAATACGATTCGGCGCGAACAGTTATCTCCCTGGGTGGGACTGTCATGGATTGCCCATAGAGAACAAGGCCCTTCAAGATTTGAAGGTGAGTTCTATCCCGAAGTTCGCGAGTGGCCAAACGCTATAGCTATTATAACCATTTCTCTGCCCAGGAAGATCCTCATTCGCTCCCGGCGTCTACCATTCGTGGTGCAGCGAGGAAAACTGCTCAGCGGGAGATGAAGATCCAACGAAAAGAATTTGAAAAGTTTGGCATCATGGCAGACTGGAGCAAAGAGTCAACCTATCGTACCCTTGGTGCGATTCCTTTTGCAGGTCATCTAGTCATTTGTAACTGAGTATTTTCCAGACCACCAGTACGAGATGCGGCAGCTTCGTATTTTTCAGCAAATGGTATCTAGGGGTTCGTTCCCTTGCTCTATAACGACTTGTCGGCTTTCAAACGACCCCGC
>JBBPLN010000411.1:0-21158 GCA_038089815.1 Sutorius eximius | reverse complement strand
GCCTCACCCCGCCTAGCCTGTGAGTGATAATTGACTCGGTGGTCGCCAGCTCCGTGTTGTCGCTGCTGATCGACCCTTTCGTGCTTGTCACCCCTATCTAGGAAGTGAGTGATCGTTTGACTCGGTGCTGTCGCGATTGTCCCAAATCCTGTTCTTGTCCTTCCCAGCCTGTAAATGGTTGTCGACTCTGTACTATCACGGCTGTCTTACACTGTCATTCTGAATCTTATGCTATTCGTCTAGGCAGTAAGTCATCGCCGAATGCATACTTTATTTGATGTATCACATACAGTATCGACCATGCCGTGTTCGAGGGGGCTGTAAGTGATTGCCAATGGCGTGCTCTCGTGCGGTTGTCCCACACACCATACTGTCGTTGCTGCGTCCCACCTAGGTTGTAAGCGATCATTTACTCCATGCTGTCTCGCTGTCTCACAGGCTGTACACCATTCAGGATGTGGGTAGTCACCCACTCTGTCCATTGGCGACTTCCCAACAGAACACATTACCCCAATCGCATTTCTGATAACAGGTGAGTCATTGCAAGCCACCTGATTCTACACATGTCTCACACTTCGGCGGCACAAACCCAATCTCTAGGAGCTCATACTCACCCTCCGACACCAATTGGGTGAAGCTAACCAGCAAGCAGCTCTCGAGCAAACGACAAAGGAACGCGATGTCGTGGTCACCCAATTGCAGCGTGAGAAAGCCGAACTCCAGGCTTCGCGCTCTGCTGTACGAGGGTAGCGGGCAAAGATATGCGCTAACTAGTGTTACTGTGATCAGAGAATTGACGGATATCGTTGCTGGTATGCTGTGCGAAGACGGGGCAGTGTGGTTTCTAGGATGTGTATGTTGTACACCCGTTTGAACGTGAAGTGATGATGTTTGTAAGACTGGGCATGAGTTCGAACAGCGCAGATTTCCCGGATGGCAGTGGTTGGTTGTCAAAGGAACATATCATGTTCAGATGGCACGCAGAGAGTGACCTCGCCCAGTGGCGACGATTGCTAGCCTATTATCGTGATGAAGAGAGACCGGTCAGAAGACTTGAAGCAGAATTCGAAGCTTACCGTGCAAGCAAGCCAACCTCTAAAGCGTTTAGGTATTCTCCCGTCGAACACTATGCTGCATTGCTTAGGTTGGTATCATTCTATCAGCCCTGGTTGTAACTCCAAACCGAGTGGGAAAGGGTCGAATTCCTCGTGAAATCCCATGTCCCACCGTCGCCAGCCGGTGATGTCGGATTCCATCATTTTTGAGAGGCGTAGCCAACCGTGTGGTGGACACCGAGAAGAACTAAATTGAGCGTCCGACTCGGAACTGGCTTTGCAACTTCGTGCTCCCAACCTCGTGGCAGGTCCGACAACATTCACCTGTTCCTTCTCCACCGTAACTAGTTACCCTTCTGGCTTCCTGAGACCCACTCCGCGACGCCAATATCTTTGAATTTTCCTACGCGACGAATCGGCTTTGTCGTACAATCAACACTTCAAGCAATGGATAGTTTTTCTTACACCGATAGCATCCGTGCTGCGTTTGCCTCATGTCTCCCATGTTTTACCACATCGCGCCCCGAGTCTCCTTCGAATTCGTCCTTGAACGCAGGGGACAACACTCGTTCCGAATCTCGCCCAAATTCAACCAGTGCTCCACCGTCATCCTTCAACGACCTCGAGCATCTCCTTCGTGATCCAGACTCGGATGCCCTTTCGCTCCACTCGAACTTGGGCGGGGTCGCCGCGCGCCGCAGAACGAGACACCGTCGGCAACCCAAGTTTTCTCTCACCCTATTCGGGTACACGCTCTTCGGTCGTCCACCGATATACCTCTCCGATGACGACGAAGTGGAGGATGGACGTGGTGTAGGTGGCGGGAGGACGAGACCGTTGGCCACCACCTCGTCGTCGACACTCGACTCGGACGCAGCCCCGCTCGACGCGAGCACCATCGAACGGCTGACGTCGCCGGATCACTTTGCGGCGCTGGCTGCGCAGCGCGAGCGCGAGGCCGAACAGCGGCGACTCGAAGCAGAGGAAGGGGCCCATCAGAAGGCGGAGCAGAGAGCACGTAGGCGGGAGCGGAAAGCACGCGCCAGGGCCGAGGCACTCATGGCGCTCGATGAGACGTCGCCTCCCGCAGACGTTGATACATTTGAGGGGTTCCAGGAGAGCGGGGGTGGGTCGGAACCCTCGTCGTACCTCTTCCAACAGGCGGTCGAAGTCGTCCCAGACTATCCAGGTCCGCGGAGACTCGGTCGGGACGGGGGCGTTGATGACTCCAACAGCACACATTCGGGCGACATTGACGCGGATCTAGGTGGGGAGCTGTACACACAGAAGAAGAAATCCTCCGCAGCACTAAGCGCATCAGGCTCCGACTCACGCTCTCGTACCTCCGCATCCTTCTCCGCCGGTGACGCCTCTCATACGCAGAATTTCTCGATCCACAGCATCCACCAGTCCATTCCATACCCACATACAGAGATGCACCTCCCCACACCCGTGAAAAAAAAGTCGCATCGCACTTCAAAACGGACGTCAACGGTCTCGTCGGTGACATCGCAGTCGACGTCGACAGCGCCGTACACCCCTGTGGAGAGCGTTGCAGAGACTCCTGCGGTGGCGGCGTTCCCTGTTCCACCCGAACGGTACATCCGCGATGGGAGGCAGGCCGATTTCCCTAGCATGGGGCTCTCTGGAAAGCGAACCGGCAAGTCGCTAGATCCGAGAGCGTTTCTGGCACATCAAGGATAGCACCAACCAATATGGACGGATAATTGTCGGTTATGTCTAGATTCTGCGTCCGCAAGGACAGCACGCGCGGGTTTCGTTGAGGGTATTCATGGCGTAGGTTACTTGATGCGGATTTACGACCAGTTATGGCACATTTTATGACCATTTTTCTTCCTTTCGAATTTGTTATATCCCGCAGGTAATCGTTCATATTTAGTTTCCTTGATGATTCTGATTGGCCCCAGCGGTGCTCAACCGGAATGTATGGTGTTCCACAGCTGTATGGTAGACACATTTAAAGAGAGAATGGGTAATTGGACATACCATGATGCGAACCCAAAGCCGGGAGAGAGACAAAAAAAGAAGCACCTGCCGCCCGTCGCTTTGCACGCACATCTCATCTCACGTCCCCGCTACCTCTGGCATCTGGCACTTCAACCGGACAACTTCAGTCTACAAACCAGAAAAGCAAAGGAGGTGAGGTCGTTTCAAATTGCGGGGAGCGTGGCTTAACAGAAGTTCGGGCATCGTACGAGGCAGTGTCGGGTGATAGCTTCGACGACAGGTGCGATGCTGCATAATTACATCCAGCTTTACTGGATATGCTTATCGGCCATACCGAACACCCACGGACCACACAGCACCGGAGATTGGCTGTGTGAGGACTCAGTTGTCCTTCTTATAGACACAGTTAGTTGGCACTCACCCATGGTTCCAACTACCAGCGACTTGTGGCAACAGTTCAATGGAGCGATATAGCGGGTAAGAGTATGCTGACGGCTTTGAGTGTGAGTAGCGGCCTTTGGTCGTCCGAGCACAGAATATGTAGAGAACAGACCGCCATCCGCGGGACAACGGACTCTGATAAATTATACGGTTGATATACTGCAAACAAAGTGAGACCGACAAGAGCAGCACTCGGGGCACAGTTAAGCACATCGCCGACGGAAGTTGATTTGAAACATGCAGGGTGGGTCGGGAACAAGGTACAACCAAATTGGCACCTTGGCGTAGGTCAGTCAGCGACAGAGCCTTCAATGCCAAGTGCGCCTTGGGACAACGGCAGACCCTCTGGCAGTTAGCAGCACGGACAGATTGAAGAAACCCAATCGAGTAGTAAGTTCAACTTGAAGGACTCGACTCAAACTGATGATAAATTCGGTCCTAATCACGTTCCTTTTGATACTGTCGTTCGCAGGTTGCGTTATAATCTGAGTCAACGCAGCACGAAAACCCGGAAACCAGTCGTTCTGGAGCATCGCGTCCGGTAGCCACGTTGAATATTTCTCTCCACGGGCCTGAGCGACGCCCAGGTTCTCCGAGTCAAGACGATATTTGTGACCGTGCCCCAAGTCGTCCCTGCACCTCGCAACAAACGGCGCTGGATGATGTGTAACTTGAACGACGTTTCTGCTCACGTTTGTAACGACGGATGAAATTGTCTTGACTCTATCGAAGGCCAAGGCAGGTTCTTCATTGTGATGGACAATTTCTCGTGCCTCACGGATTCTCAAGGCCTCTGGGATTCGAGGCTGGCATCACCGGGGCATTGGAAGTCTTACTCTCTCTGGAGGATTCATTGCGCTTGCCAACGATTGCCTGATGCGGCAGAGTGGGCGCTACGCCTTTTCGGCGCTGTCTTCACAGCGCTTTCAGTGTTTCCCCGCTCTCGCGAGTTATCATCCCCGGACCAAGGAATAAGCGCAAACGCAAGGCAAGCACGAATGCAAAAGCTGGTGTAAATATAAAGGAAACATCCAACGATGTTCAAGCTGTTTCCAAGCCCAAGGTTGCCCCAGTTCCTCCATCCCTGTGTCTCACACTCGAAGAGGACGAAATGACCCGTTGTGGCCAGCCAGCCACTGAAGGCTATCCAAAGCCGGAGCGTTGCAAGGTGCACCACGGACAGTACCGCATCCTGTACAAGAAATACAAGGAGGCATCCAAGGTCGTGGATAGCGTCAAGGATGGCGGAGAGTTACCAACAAAGGAGCAAATTGGCCGGTACACAGACTGGCACGCGGTACTCGAGAAGGCGCGCTGGGTGCGCAAATATCTCGAGGCGATTCGAGTGGAAAGGACAGGCCGGCAAATCCACCAAAAACAGTTTTTCCTCAAAGGCGAGTTTGGATCCGTCTGTGGGATGTTGCTAACATTATGGGGCGGCTGCTCTGTATCTATCTTTAGTGGACGATGGTCATAGACGCCGCCTCAAGCTGCTCGAGAGGGAGATGGTCAGAGCGGTCGAAGTGGAACACGCGCTTCAAAGACGAGCGTTCGAACTATATCAACCTGGCAGCATCTTGCATGCCACGAGCGATCAAGCAATATTACCAGCTGAAGCAGAATTCGAAAAAGAGACAAAGTGGACCACCGAGCAAATACTCGAATCTATCAATAATCCGGATGTCTTCCGTGGCTCCTCCCTCCCGATTCTGAGGAACAAGGTCCTCGCACTACTGTCTATCCCTGCTACTCCTGCAGTAGGGGATGAAGACTTGACAGACATGTCACTACGAATGTAAGCTTCACATGTGATCTCATCTTCCAAATCAACCAATCTGTAATTTCCGATACAGCCAAAAAGAACAAATGATCTCGGTCCTGGAACCGTTCGTCGAGTTTGAATCGTTCATCGAGCTGGAAACTTCTCTAGGAGAGGACGGCCCCCAGCCAATGACAGAGTTTCGCAGGGCTTCGATAGAAAAGCACTTTGTCTATCAGCAATTTGCGCGACAAGTCATTTTTCACGAGTCAACTTTGTTTATGAAAGCATTGGAAAAAGTTTCCTTCGAAGATCTCATTTTCAGTGACGATTTTTCGATCGAGGATCTTGCTAAATTTATTCAACTGTTCTCGAGGGCTTTGGAGTTTCCTTTGAAATGGTTCAAAGACGCGGTGTTGGACGCACTCACAATGTCGCGTCACGGTACAGCTGCCAACGCGGGTAATGTAGGTAAGCGGGAACGAGTTATTGTACGCAGAATCATCAACTGAATCTTTTCAGAGAATCGGTTTCCGTTACTGGGCGGATGGGTTTTCAATCGTTCGCACAAAAGTTGTATGCCCAATGAGGCATGGTGGGTGCGTATCCATCCTTGCTTCGTGTTTCCGGCACCTGTGAACCCTTCCCGGATAGTTCCTCCTCAAGATACTTGAACCACCAGCCAATGTAGAAAACCGCTTCGTCCGCCTGTGTAACACCTTCGATGACCTCCTTGGATTTCTTTCTTTTGGAGCGCTTGGCCTCGTTCCAAAGCCAGGTTTCTGCCACAGCCCACCCTACTTCGACATCAATGACGCTGGCCTCTCGCGAAACCACCTCTCCCTTTCTGGCATCGTCGTCGCGGATATGGTTGCGTCGGCCAACCCCCCAGGCATGTGTGGGCCCATGCCAACACCCCGCAGAGCGACCAAGCGCGGCTGGATCGTCTGGGCCGAACTCGAGACGCGCGCATACATGTTTGGCGCCATGCGAAACGAACCAGACGCATTCGTCGACAAGTTTGTGCGCGAGCTCCGCGCGCGGCCCGATCTATTCCAGGTTGTGCTCCGCTCTGAGACCGCGCCCGTAAGGCAGGTCGAAATGTTCGGCTCGGGCCCCGCGAACGATGAGGCGCTCCCTGCAATGCGCTCCCGCAGCTTTGAGGCGTCCCCTTCTCCTGGGGGTTCTCGGCCAGCGTCCGAGTCGGCGAGCGCCAAGTGGGGGGTCGCGCGATCCGCGGTGGACGTGCTATTCGGGACAGGCCGGGAAATACAGCGCTAGCACGTGACCCCAAGGCTTCAAGACGTTCCAGGTGACATACTTTGTCATCCTCGACACGGTTCCCAACCGGGACCGGGCGGTGCTAACGCGTAACGTGTCGTGGGCTGCGCTACGCGCGGGTGGATACGCGCAGGGCGAATATACCTTGCGGAAGTGGGCGCCGGCGTCCGACAGGTTGTTTGAGAAGTGTGCGCAGGAGCGATTGGGGTGGATGCCAGAGGAGATGGAGTGGACAACGACGAGATTGCAGGACCATGTACCCGCGTAGGTTGTGGGGGGGTACCCACAACACTACCAGCCAATTCTTACTCTTGCTGTACAAACGTACTAGGTTTGTTTGACATCAACTAACCTGGCCATACACTACATTTAGAACATTCATGTACATGTACATTCAGGGAGAACTGGTGCGGGCCGTCCTGGATCCTGTTGCCCTGAAGTGGGTCGCTGACCGCGTGTCAGGCGTTCGACCAAATCGGCCGAACCAGTGAAATCACAGGCACATAATACAGATGCTAAACAGATCTCCTGCGAACCTCCACTATTCGTCTGGCAAATCGTCATAGATCGTGATGGGTGGCATTCATGTGGTCACATATCATCTGGCAGCCGAGGATCCCGGCCAACGGACACCTGGGGATGAAAGTTTGAAGTGAGACTGGCCAGATCGTAGACAGAAACGATACCTACTTGTACGTCGTGCGATTACTTCCCTCCAGCCTTCCGCACTTGTAGAGATTTCTTCGCCCATTTTCCTTGCGAGGCAATCCGGTCACGGTCGGGATTCAAGGGTTCCTGCGGAGCAGGTGCTCGTTTTACTTTGCTTTCAGCACGGGAAAGGTCATCGCGTCCATCTTCGTGGCAAGCGTTAGATACGACTGAGAAACAGGACGGACAACGCAGTATCTGAGGATCTGTGTGAGCCTGGACGACACGATAGATTTGCGTGCAGCCCGGAGTCTTGCAATGTTTGAACTCCTCGGGGCGTTTCGCGATATATGTGTCGAACGCTGCTTCTAGCAGCCGATTGAACGTCGCGGGAGGGAGAAATTGTTGGATTATGGGAATCGCGATCGGAACGCGACAACGAGGCTTCTTCCCCCCAGGGCAAGTCAGTGGGAGTTGACCCGACCCGAGAGTCGACGAAATGAAACGGCGCAGACAAGTGACACAGTACGTATGGCCACACTCTAATTGATAGGGAGAAGAGATGCTGCCGTGACAAAGTGGACATTTTTGGACTTGGGACGTATCGGTGAGCCCAGAATTGCCTTTGTGAGAGACTGTGATGAGACGATCCAGAGCATGTCGTGCTTCTTCGCTATCTGGCAAAGTTATTTGCCTAGAGAGCGTAGCAAACTTGACGTTGTTCTCGCCAAATATTTCTTTTAGCTGCTGGATCCCCTCTCTGACAAAGTAGTCCACGGAACGCCGTGCGAGGGTAACAGTGTAGTCCAAAGAAGCGAGCCTGTCGAGCTCGCCTTCGATCATCTCGCGAGCTTGATCGACGGCACCGGACGTCCCGTAGACCTTCAGCGCCCGCAGTTCCCAATCGGCGCGCAGGTACGCGCCAGTATCGGCGTGGACGCGGGGAATGAACGAATTGCCAGGAAACCCCAACGACCGATGCCAACCTTCCACTTTCTCTCCTCTCGCTAGGTTCTCTACCCTCACTTTCAACGCTCCCGTCGCTTCCTTGAGCAACCCAGAAAGTCGGATGTGCACGACGTCGCCAGATTCGCATGCATCGAGTGAGCAAGTTTCCTCATTCTCGATCGAACCCAGAAGGTTATCCCATTGTGTTCTTTGTGCCTTGTATTGTTCCATGGGTATGGTCAGCGTGAAGTGCACCGGATCGGGAAACCGAGGCCGTATGCGTTGGTTACCGTATCGCCGATCCAAGAGATGGATGTAGGCGATGTGGGCATCATCCCACGAGGAAAGATGGGCACGTGCAGAAACAACACCCTCCGTGGTATAGGTGCCGGAAGGCCTGTCGAATTTCCTGAGCCTACCTGGAAGGACCTGCTCGATATCATCCTGAACCAGTATAGCCATTTTCTCGACAGTATACATGACGTCAGAGGCGCCACCGTAGGGAAGTCGCCTGACAGACCTTGATTCGGTGAGATTGATGATACCCCGATTTGTAACAGGTAGTGGGAGGTTGTCGATCTTTATCATTTTTGTCATGTTATGTCGCAAAGCCACGAAATGGTTACGTGGAGAGTACAGCTCGACCTTCATACGACGGCCGCGGTAAATGAGACAGTCTAGTTCTTTGACCTTGTCTTCGGCCTCAGTGATACCAGGGTACTTCGCGACGTAGCGAGTGGACGGTGCATGCCAGGATATGGTTAGGATCTCGGAGCCCCGGCCAGTTGCGGCGCTCATACCCCCAAAGGAGTTGGCAGCGGACATCTTGACTGTCAACGTTTCCTCTTGAAATTCGGCACCATCAAGGTCCGAGGCAAGTGAACGCCCAGAAGCAATGTCAGTGACGACGTGTGCCTCCGGCCTACGACCCGACTTCTTCTTGATCACGTAGTGGAAGTGACTGAGGCCTAAGCCTTGAACGGGACCTCTGAGAAGGTCGTCGATATCGTCCCCCTTTACGTCAGGAGGAAGGTTTCCAACACGTAACGCACAGGTCTCGAAACCAGTTATCAGCTTACGGACATCGAGGCCCGCGCTGAATGTTACGATAGACCCGGAGAACAGCCGGGTAATCGTTTTAGCAGCTTCCTCCCTGATAATGCGCTGACGGGCAGTGATAGCCCCGGCCTTCTGCGCCGGACTACGCCCAGCTTCCACGAGGTTACTCTCAACACGTGGCGAACGTGCGGTTTGAGAGGCGGAAGGACCTTTCTCAGTTATAGGCGACGCCGGACGCGATGTAACAGCTGGTTTCTGCTTCTTCGGTTTCGAGGATTTTGGCTCTGGCTTCTGTACCTATGACTCGATCAGAGATGAGTTCCCTCGGAGAAAAAGCGACGTACATCGACATTGTGAGCAAACCAACACTTGGAGCCTTTGGTACAAGTCCCAGCTTTCCAAACCCGGCAAGGGATCTCCCCACGCTTGGGTCTGGGGCGAGTACCAGAGGTACCGTGGACAGGAGGACCGGATGGTGGGATGGCAGAATCTGATTCACGGGGTTGGGGCTAGCAAGAACCTTCAGTTCCATCGAGACGCATCATGAGTGGAACTAACTACCAGGTGACTCAAATGCGATGCATTCCCAGTGGGCTAGTGTCGACGGCGTTGAACGGTCAGCTTTTGGCGCCCGTTGATAGTACAGGAGCGGTTTACCTGTGCATTTGCGTCGTGGCTGAATTTGCACTTGTCTTTAAAACGACAGTAGCCTTGACTATAGAAGCGGCATGGTAGAGGCTTGCGACTACAAGCCAGGGAAGAGCTAGTTGGGGTGCTCATGGTAAATGGATTGGAACAAGCTGTCCGTGCAACCTAGGCTTCTTATACAATCCACAGGGTGCGGAGAAGTTGGGGACCATCGATCATCGCAGCTAAATCGGATGAGACACGCCTGATAGGACAGTCCTATTAAATGCTTACCATGCATGACTGCCTGGCACCTGTGACGCAGTGGGGGCCGGTGGGGCATGGGGGAACTGCGGGCCTGATGGGATCATATCAAGGCAGTCTGGTGACCGTCTAATGAAGCAAGTCGTCGACGCCTCATCAACCAGGGCTAGTATTTCGAACTCTGGCCGCGAGGCCTCCATTCCATTTATCAGGAGTCGTGGTGTGACTCTCGGTACTTATTTTAATGTTCACCAGATAACGATAACTGGTGCGGGCCAGCCCGAAATGCTTATCCCGTTGGTTGCCAAACCAGCGTACGTCGTAAGAACATCGAAAATCGAAAAGAGGCGGGCGAACAAAACAAAAAAGATCGAAAGATATGCACACCCAACACCCCAGTGCTCAATCCATCCCGCTTGGGTCCGAATCGACGAGGCTGTACTGCCTCATCAGCGTACACTCGCCACCGTTCTCGAGATCGATGTTGTATGCGTAAAAGTACCCCTCAGAAGAGATGACCATCACCTGCGGAAGCGTCCTGCACAGACGCGACGGTCAGCCAACGAAACCACGTAGGGGCGGAACGACCCACCCGCTCAAGCCGACCACACACCGCGCCCCGCTCGTCGGCAACCTCAGAAACGCAAAATCGCGCGCGGGCTCCCACAGCTCCGTGAGCGTGTTCGGGAGGTAGCCCCCAACCGAGGACGAAATCGACTTGGTAAGGTGCAACGACCGCCGGCGAATCACCGACGACACGCTGTTGCTCTTCTTGCGCTCGTCCACGAACGAGTCATAGTCGCCCGTGCGCGCGTCCTCGGGGTCACGGCTGTCCACGGACTCCATCGGGCTCGAGGGGCGGTCTTTCTTGCCACCCGAGCCGTTCCCTGTGGCTTGTCGTGGCCCGAGCTTGAAGACGTGTACGGTGTCGTGCGCAGAACTGACGGCGAGGAGGCTGCCGACGGTATTGAACGACATGCTGTAGATGCGCGCCTCGCGGGTGCCGCGGCGGAACTGCCAGAGACGTTCCGCGCCGGGGATGCTCCATACGCGGATGACGGTGCCCTTGTCGGATGCGGTGGCGAGGAGGGTGCCCGAGGGCGAGACGGCGAGTGCTGAGAGGGGCGATTTGTGTGCGCGGATGATGTTGGTGAGGGTGAGTGTCGTGGTCGAGAAGAGGAGGACATCGCCTGTTGCTGGTTGCTGTGGTGCACTCGGGGGAGATGTCGACGTGGAGGCGGGCATCGAGGGTGATGGGATGGGCGAAGGGTATGCGAGGTATGAGTGCTCCGCGTTTGGCGAGAGCGCGCATATTGCTGCGCAAAGCAAGTCAGGAATCGAGTCAGGAGAGACAGACCTTGGTACTTACCGTCGGGATTGGGTGCGGTTTCGATGACGTGTAAAAGACGCATGTTGGATATATCATAAATGTAAATCTCGGCTTCGAGCACGATGACAAGCGTTTTACGGTTCAACTTGACAGCAAGAATGGAGGACGGGAAGAGAAGCTCGCAGATCATCGACTGGCGCTGTGAGACGAGACCGTTTAATCAGCGAACGCACTGCAAACGAGCAAGCACACCTTTGTGTTCACGATCTGCAATTTTCGCGGACTGGATTGAGCCTGATCCGCGGCGCCGACGAGAGCGATGAGCGACGTGCAGAAGAGCATCTCTACGATTCCGCGCGCGCCATCGTCTGGGTACACATGGTTCACGTTGGGAGGTGGGTTACATTCCAGGGCACTGGCACGCACTCATGGTATAGACTCTTCCGAAAGGATCGCAATTGGTGATGCTGTAACCTTTGCGCGTCCCGACTGATATGCATCTGGGGTGACATGTGAGCAATTGGGGATGCAGAAGAGGTTGTAGACGTACGAGTAGTCCTGGTTAAAGTTTGCAAAGAGCATGTTAGGGTTCGTTTTCTCTGCCATGGTTGTCGTCGTCGGCAACGAGGCCAGCGATGCTCGTCAAGCCATTTTTGTAAGGCGGGTAAACACACGCAAGCACGCCGTTGGACGCAAAGGAGGTTCCGAGATCACTACGGGTGTACTACCAATCTCGAGAAATTTACGAGCTGTGCCCCCCCGGATAGATCACTACGGGTACTACCTTATTTCAAGCATCGGCTCGGTGCGGGTGACCAAATACGTATTTGAACCCGACCTCGTCCTGTTTTCCCTTTGCTCAACCATGTTTTCCGCCGTACGCCAAGCTACTCGCGCTCGACTTTCACTCCCGCTGCGCGCTGTAGCACCTCACCCGGCCCTGCGTCTTGCCATCTCTCGGACCATCGTCAGTGCGTGCCATTCAACTCGCACCTGGAGTCAGTAATGCATGCCCTTTCCACCAGCAAAAAAATACACGGCGGAACACGAATCTGTCGCTTTCGACGATGATACAGGCTTGGGTACCATCGCCATCACGGACCACGCCCAGGAAAGTCTCGGAGACGTCGTTTTCGTCGACCTCCCCACCGTAGGGTCAAAAATTTCCAAGGGAGGTGAGTCGCGTTTTGATACACGTTCAGGGTTGCACCCTGTTGGGATTAGCGCGGCTGAGACAATTGGTTCCTAGACACGATCGGTGCCGTGGAAAGCGTCAAGGCTGCTTCGGATATCGTCTGAGTGGTTTCCGTTTGTCCACGTTGTAATATTGAAGGTCGTGTGCAGTATGCTCCCGTCTCGGGCGAAATCGTGGAGGTGAACGAGAGACTCGACAGCGAACCCGGTCTGGTGAACCGTTCTCCAGATGACCAAGGCAAGTAATCACAGCATGGTGATATGTACACTCTGAACTACGAAAACTAGGTTGGCTCTGCAAAATCAAACTCTCCGAGCCCAAGGAGGTACGACTTTCAGAAACCTCACCTTATCCTCCAGCTGAAATGCCTGTACAGGTCGAGGAGCTGCTTACGCTGGAGGCGTACCACGAGACCTACGAGCCATAATGAACCTCTTTCCGATACATGGCCTCAACTGCCATGAGCCATACACCTGCTGTCCATACGCCAACAGGGTGTACGCTATTGGGTCTCTTTAGAGCCAGCCACGTGTATCTAGACGATATAGAGTTATCGGTCGCACGATAGTTAATCTTATCCATTCTCAGAGCCGGGAACGACACCAAGGTCCACCTTTTCAGATCTAATAATCAGTGACAGCGATCGCTAATCGAAATCACTGAACATGGCTCGACTGGTCACTGACAGGTGCCCCGCTCGTCGGAATACGCTCGGGTTGTTGGTCCGTCCTGATTCGACCGGGTTCTCAAGTATTATGCAAAGGAACGATCAATTGATCGATGACGGTGCGCGCGGCCCGGTGACCCCCAGCTCAGTGCTTAGACGTGTCGTGGCATGTGTTGGCAAGGAGGCACTCGCCTCATTCGCTGGTCGCGGGGGTTGCAGTGTGAGTTGTACCCATGTCATATTTACTTTCTTCGCCATACACAACCTCCCCATATCAGGCTTTGGAGCCCAAGCTTCAAGTCCTGGACAACATGTCGGAGCAAATCACCTTCTACCATGATACACTCAAAGTAAGGTGTCGGAACATCTCTCCGTATGACACACCCCAAAGGTCGAGATTGCGTTAGTCGAGGCCGGGGCTACGTTCACCTCGACAACAAACCAGCCTGGTTCGCGCAAGCTAATCCCCTGAGTGGAAAGGTGAGTGGCAAAAACTATCGATCCAGACGCACCGCTAAGGTGTCACATGCCTGTGTAGGTCCCTGCTATCACCTACGGAGGACCCGACGTACTACCCGAAGAACCGTTGCCTCTTTCCTCCAAGATCACAGCGTCGCTCGTCATCCTTGGGTTCTTCATCGACGCCGTTACGCGCGATGTACAGGCGCCTATCTCTGAGCTGGGTCGTGGGGTCCCAGGTGCCGTCGAGAAGCTCGTCGGAAGACTGGAGAAATTTCAAGCATTGCTGCCGGATCCAAAAGCGCCTGAAGGAGGGGAGTACGCCATCGGAAAACGAACGCGGACTGCATGATCGTGCCTTTGCTTGTATGCATAGATCTTGCCACGAAGACGGATCTCTGGCGATTCAAACCTGGAACGGGGACCAAGCTCGGGGAGACGCTAGCGGGGGGAGGTTCGAGAGGTTCAGGAGGTATAAGACGGTGTTGTTGGAGAGAGAGCGTGAAAAAATGATCGGCCTCGTGAGGATGCCTCTTTGACCTTTCTGGTCGTTTTGGTGCTCACCCTCATCTTTTGGCAATCAGGAACACATGGAAAGTATATAGAGAGTTAAATTTGCTCGGAAATGAATTCTAGAGCCCATATGCAACCAGAATTCATGAGCTAGTGTGAGTTGTATCATGATGCTGATGCTGGGCGACGGAACAAGTTGACATATAGTCACCGTCACATGCTGTGTTGGTCCACCACCCAAACAGCATGTACTATCGTTGGATCGTATCGCATTAGAATTGAATGTTGCGTAACTCATTTGCGGCGGGTAGACGACCGCCGCCTTCCGGGCCCTGGAACCAGTACTAGCTCATCATGATCGGAAGTACCCTGTCGCTTCTTGCATCCTGACATCCCTAAGGAATGACCATTGCTGTTTAGACGAGGCGCTTCCACCCGCCAGGGCGTGCCGCGCCAACGGGGAAAGTCGCTGTGACGCAAATACCGTCTGCTACTATGTCGTATTATGGGAGGAGAATTCGGTAAGATGAACTCGGGAAAGACTCGTTCCCCACAGCTGATCCTTGATATATATGTCGAATGAACGCCCTTCAAGTGATCCAGACACCGGCAAGTTTATCGTCAGAGTTAACAGTAGATCCCATAGTAATACAACGCACAGCATCCGACGGCTAGTGTACGGATGTGACTACTGCATGACTAAATGGTTGGTCCGTGGATACAGGAACAAGATGATGGTGTCACTTGTATCGGAAATGCGATCGTAGAAAATTAGCAAGAAAGTAAGTTGATGGCAAGGCTGAGTACGGCCGAACTTTTTATTTATTTATTTAAGATCCATGTTTATTGTCCATGGGGCTTTGCCCCTTGTTGGATGGCGCGTGCGGGTTGTGTCTACGTGTATGTTACGTGTGGTATGTTCTGGTAACGGTATGATTATGGTAACGGGCTTTTCCACTTGTGTGGTTCAAGGTGTGTATGTAGCATGGCTGGTGGTGGGGTTAGGCTGCTGCAGCGGTGGGTTGGTTGGTCAACCCATGACTAGGTAGTGGTTCGTAATATACTATATGGTATAGGTAGAAAGGATGATAGGAATTGAGATGGTAATGTAACGGGTGGGGGGTGTGGCGCGCGCGCGCTTTATTCTTTTTCTTTGGGGGGTGTCAGGTTGCCGAAAGGTTTTTCAAGTCTTTTTGTAGCGTGTATGAAAGTTAGTGTGTGGCGGATGCATTTCTTGTCGTTTAGTAATGGCTTAGTTTGTTGTAGTTGGATCCAACGTTGCGTCGGAGGTCGAGTCGTGGGTGCCGGAACGCAGGACATTCTAGTAGTAGATGAAAGGTTGAGTCAGTTTTTTGGTTTTTGCATGTGGGGCAGAAAGGGGAGTGGTTCAGCTTCGTTCTGTGTAGGTGCTTGTTGAGTGGGACATGGCCTGTTCGTAGTTGGAATATTGCGGTGGCGTGTTTTTTGGGGAGGTCATCGATGAGCTTTAGGAAATGATTTGATGGTAACGTGGGGTCTATGGTGTGGGCTTGTTGGGCGCGCGTGGAGGTTTTGAAGATTTCTTTGTTGAGAACTTTGAGTTCCTGGTTTTTGGTTACGGCCGAACTTACATTCCCTTCAAGCTAAACAATCTCTAACACCTTCGTCCGGATGTCCTTCAAGTTGGACACATCCGGGGCCCCTGGGATTATGACCTCGTACTCTGCAGCGACGCGCTTGTATTGGCCATTTGGCTGCCGTTGGAGCAGGAGGGCATTGAATGGACGCCGGAGACGGGCAATCAACCTCAATGCCTCGGTATATGGACCTACCCGTGCTGAAGGCTGAGCATGGGAGAGACTGGTTGGCGCAAGGGCATCGTTAGTGTCATCGCCCGTGCTTGCGACAGACACCGTCTCCGACTTGCCATCAGAGTCCACATCAGATACAACCTCCGGCTCATCGTCTGACGTGAACCCTTCAAGCGCGTCACGAAGATCACGGATCCAGGGATGTACAAAGACGAGATTCTTTGGCTTCGTCAACGGCACCGCGTCCTCCGTCCTAAACACCACTTTGCCGAGAGACGAAACCAATGCCCTATAGAGGTTCCCGTGCTTATCACCTGATTCCTGTACGACGATCTTCGTGACAGAGAACATAATGCACGGAAGCCGAAGACAACGGTTCGAGAAAGTTGCTCGCGGGAGCTGGATGAGCCGGTAGTAGAACGTTAGGGCATCTTCCTGTGGCAATTCATCATGCAGTTGTTCAACCTGCGTATCCAGTACAGCAAGATCCAGAGGAGGGGGGGTATACGGATTCTGACTGTAGACGGCGAGGGTGGTGGGAAGGGCAGAGTTGTACGATGAGGATTTCCCAGTCCAAGCGATGACAGTTACATCACCCGAGCGAGCGACGATATTCTCCAACAG
Organism: Sutorius eximius; assembly: GCA_038089815.1. Taxonomy (NCBI): domain Eukaryota; kingdom Fungi; phylum Basidiomycota; class Agaricomycetes; order Boletales; family Boletaceae; genus Sutorius; species Sutorius eximius. The sequence goes on along the minus strand of JBBPLN010000411.1, from coordinate 4,530 downwards.
CTGGCCGAGTGCTGTCTTTCCCAAGCCGTAGCGAGGCGCGATGTCGCTCGAGAAGATTCCGATCAAGGAGTACGCGATGTCCTCTTCCACCGTTGCGTTGCGCGTTGATGCCAAGCGGAGTTTCTCTCGCACTCCCAGATCCTCCGGTTGAAAGCTAGCTATGGTCTCGTGTGAAACACCCATGGCGCGAGCCAGCTCCTCCTTGATGAGAGGTGATTCCTTGTGGTTTGTCTGCATGTCACATAGATATGGTTTCCATGTGCTGTCATAGAACCGGATGACCCTCGAAGCAAGAAGTTCCTGTAGGGTCCAAGCACGAGTCATCCATCGGCTCTTCGTCAGGTCGCCCAGTTCCGATAGGGGTGCGACGTCTGCAAGATAGACAAGGGTTGCCGCTGCTTCTTCGTACCAGCTGTACATGGACGTAAGCGATCGGTTCAAGACGGCCTCCGTGTCCTTGTTGATACAGCACGTGTCCGACCAAGCCCATCGATAACCATCTTCACGAGCCGTTGTACAGAATTGACGGAGCTTCTCATTCAGGACCGATTCATTGTCCAGCTTCCAGACCGAATCAACACGGTTAACATCGTGGAACGTTGGTTCATCTCCTTCCCATATATGGGATAACATGATCCATTCGAAATATTTCGCGACTGCTTGGAGGATGTGCCCATCGTCTAGCTTTGCGACTGCGGCCTCTGAGACGATCTTCTTAAAGGGTGTTTCTGACTTGAACAACCGGACGCGTTCTTGTGCATCACAGAGTCGTCCGGTCGTGACGTCGACCAGGACAAGCGGACAAAGCTTGAAGATCTCGTGAATGGCCCTATCAATAGCAGCGATCGTCTCGCGCGGAGATGTATAGTTTTCCTTGAGGCCTGTAAACCTGTTGATGCGTGATCACGGTGTTGTATCGGAAATGCCTACGACATGTTTCTTCGTCTTGGGAGCTGTCAGTCTTTGAAAGCATGTGAAAGACGGCATTAATCGCTTCATCGTAGTCCTCCGCGCCGTGAAGCGCGGCATGTTTCCTTTCGTATCCCCGGCGCGACGATGGGTCAAGCTTGATCACCTGCGGGCGAGGCCAATGAGAAACTAGAGTCATGTACACGATACAACACGCGTACTTCATTTGCGTCTTGCAGCGCATCATTCCAAAGTCCTTCTAACGCCCGTGCCTCGCTCCGCTTCACGAGGATATCTACTGGACTTGAGGGGCTAAGAGACAGTGCAGAGGAGTACTGTGAAATCGCCGCGCCATATCCCCCAGAGTCGAGCGCCGCATCTCCGCGTGCCTCAAGCATGTCGACGCACTTTTTCTGAAGATCTGAGAGCACACGTCAGCCATGCCCAGTTCCGCACATTGACACCTACCTGTAACCCACATTTCTGTGGCTTTACTTGCACATATCTCCTCGTCAAATGTTTCGTGTATATTGAGAAGCGCCTCAGCGGCCTCCTCCGCGTGGAAAGAAGCAACGAGTGCTTCGCAATGATATAGTCGCCCTGTGATCTGAAGCCCGTCGAAACTCCATCCGAATATCTGGTCGCAGGATTAAACGTGCGTGACAACGGCGTCGCCAAAAGGGACATACGATTGAAATCGCCTCTAGATCATGGCCTGTGCAGGATGGAGTGAAGGCCTCCGCCAATGCGAGGAATTGTGCCCCTTGTTCATAGTCACCTTTCACGAGGTACATCTTCCCAAGAACCTATGCGAGGGTGTCATGAGCACGTCTGTAGTCCAACCCCGCGCACAATACCTGGTAGTAGGTATACACCGTCTCGTCGTTCCTCGAAAGGGCAATCAGATCATTCATGCGAGAGATAGCCTCGTCATACTTCTTGGCGACGAACACCATGATTGCCTATTGAACCGGATAGTTGATGTTATCGGAACCTGCGTTGTATACGGATCACAGACCTTAAGGAGTAGCAGTAAATTGTTCTCATTCGAATCGGAATTTCCGAAGGCAAGATCGAATGTTTGCAATGCCTCCTCTAGTTCACCCTTTCCGATCCGTGCGAGAGCCTCGGCAATATAACCCATGACTGACGGACGAATCTTGATAGACTAAAACGTGTCGATGGGTAAAAAGAACTATACAAAAGGAATGAAAAAAGACCTGTTTGGCGTCCTCGTAAGCCGTGTTGCAATTTTGGGAACGTATCAGCAGGAGAGCGTTGTGAATAAGCATGTTGTAGCCGTCACCTGACGGACTCGATGAGCCGCCAACAAACAAGGGCGAGTCTGCGTCAATCGAATGCTCGTGCATCCATTGTATGAAGGTTTCAATGCCTGGAATCTCCCCTTTATTAGCTTTGGTTGCGGCGAGCAAAAACTCGAGATTAGCATTGTCGCTCTGAAATGGACAATCTCAGCATTGTGTTCCTTCTGTAACACATTTCAACGTAACCTTCAAGCCCTGCGCTTCCTTGCATGCTTCTTCAAGGGCTGTTTCAGCCTTCGAGATTCTCTGGTTAGCTTCAACCAAATTCACTTCGGTGATGGCAAGGGATGACTGTAATTCAACTTTTTCGCGCTGCAGGCAAACAACATGAGTATTGTACTGTGTTCTGGACATATCTAAGTAACCTGCAAGCACGCAATCATCCTATGGGCATCAGCCACTTCTGTCCGGAGGGTGGATTTCTGGTGCTGAAGTGAGGTAACAATGGATGTACCAAGTTAACAATCACTTACTTCCTAGAACAAATAGAAGGAGGATCTGGTGAGACATCCAGAAAAGGACAAGTTGAACAATTACTGACTTCCTGGATGGGATTGGGGACAAAATGGCTTATGAGTCGGTCATGAAAGGTCGGAGTCAAACTCACATCCTACTCATGTTGTGGCCAGGAAAGTACAGGGTGTCAGATAGCTGTGAATGCAAAGTAAACGATCACTCACTTCCTACGTTGGATGCGACAACAACAATATTGTATGTGAGAGCCATGAGTGGGCGAAGTCAACAAGAACTCACGACCTGTGACATACGAGGAAGACGCGGTTTTTGATACGGCCGTACAATCACTGGAGTCGACGACTACTCACTGGCTAAAGGAGATGTGACAAGGACCATATGGTCTATGAGATAACTGTGAAATGATGCTGTCTATTGTTACTTACATACTAGGTGCGAAAGAAAGAAAAGACAATGCAGTCCGCGGAACATTTGCGACAGTAGAGTGGACAATTGCTTACCCACTTGGATAGGATGCGACAAGGATGATGCTGTTTGTAAGACAGCCATGAAGGCAGTCGATAATCACTCACTGCCTGGATTAAATACGGGAAGGATAGTGTAACCTGCGAAACCACCATGAAGGACAGAGTCGAAAATCACTCACTCGCTGGGTAAGATGCAACAAGGACGATAATTGCGTGAGACATTCATGAAAGAGAATCAACGTTCACTCACTGACTAAAGGGGATGTGACGAGGATGATATGATGCATGAAACATCTGCGAAAGCACATTGTCGATCATCACTTACATACTAGATGGTGCAACAAAGGCAATACGGCTCGTGAGATGACTACGAAAGGAAAACGGGCAACCACTCACATACTATGCACATAGGATACCACAAGAATTATGTTATTCGTGATACGCCCATGAATGTGTAGTCGGCAATTACTCACGCCCTATGCGGAGGTAGACACGGACAGTGCCAACCGTGAGACAATCATGAAAGTACGTGGTGACAATCACTCACTTCCTAGAGCAACAAGGATAATACAGTCCTGAGACGATCACGAAGGATAGAGTGGAATGACTCACAAGCTGGACGAGGTGTTTTCAGGAAAAGACAATCTGTGAGACAATCGTGAAAGGGTAGTCGACAATTGCTTACTCCCTAACGAAATTGATCATAGTATCATACAGCTAGTGAGGCAGCTTGGGAGACACGAGGCCGCGATCACGCACCGGCTAAAATGGATCCGACGAGGATGATATGTCTATGAGGCATCCATGAAGGGAAGGGAAATATTGGTCATCACTTACATACTGGATAGTAAACACAACGAAGATAGTGCAGTCAGTGAGACGTTTGTGGAGCAGGGGGTCGAATATGACTCACTTGCTAGATCACATGCAGACCGTGAGGCTGCCGTTGAAAAAAGAGGCGACAATCGCTTACATTCTATATGGAATGCGACAAGGACGATCGCATATGATATATGAGCATGGAAACGTAGAATCGGACGCCGCTTACTTCCTAGATGCAACACGAGAAGGTCCGTGATGCAGCCGTGAAAGCACCAAATCGAATAGTACTCACAGACTGGAGGGGCAGGGCGAACACGAACTGTTCGTTAGAATGCTGACGAAGATACCATGGCGCGATAATTTGCCATTGGCGAGGTATCGGATCTAGTTGAAGTAGTGGGAATAGTACCGGGACTCGCAAGTCGCTGGCGGCCCTACGTAATATATGTGATCGGAAAGCTGATGCTGGTCGATTCGAAAGGTTGGGATGTGACGTGACACCGTCACCACGGGGCGCTCGACAACGTGATCCA
>JBBPLN010000410.1:0-21178 GCA_038089815.1 Sutorius eximius | reverse complement strand
CGCGCGTGTCTTCCGGTTCTGGCTCATCCACTGGTTCCTGCGCTTCTGCCCGCCGCGCCTTCGCCTCCTCTTCCTCCTGCATCAGCTGGTTCACCATCCACCGCATCGCAAGGTCCCGCAAGAGGCTCGAATTGATGCGTTCCGACTCGGGTTTATCCCTGTCCGCGGCTCGCTTCGCCTCGGCCGCGATGCGCGCAACAGCCGCGATCCGCATTGCGCGCAGGTGCTGGTCCTCGTCCGCACCCGCACCCGCACCCGCACTCATGCCAAGGCTCTCCCTATCCACCGGGCGGCAGCGCGTGGGCGGCGTGGGCGGGCGCGGCAGCGGGCACGTGCGTGCGAGGGGCGTGGAATGGCTTGCGGGCGTTCCGAGCGCTCCAAGTGGCGTGTACGTGGGTGGCTCGTCGTCGCTTTCCTCGGTCGGCTCTTTGTCGAGGTACACTGCCGATTCACGTCTGAGAGGTCGGGGTTTACGACGAGTGCTGTTGTCTTTGCTTGGTTCGGTGTCCCTTTTGAATGGAGGCAAATCGTCATCGGCATGCGCGTCCGGACCGGAGACGGGGTTCGGGCCAGATTTGAAGTCGTGCGTCACGAGTGGCACATCCAAGCTTGAGACGTTCGTTTGCAATGTCATCGGTTCGGGCACGGTCCGCGGGTCGTCTGTTTTGGACTCAGGCGTCTCGTCGGCGGCCAACGTGAGGGATCGTTTAAAGTCGTCGAGGAGTGTTGCTACGGATGTCGACTGAGACGTGTCTGGTCCTTTTTGCCAGCCGAACTCGAGGGTGTTTCCATCATTCGCGGGATGGATGGGACGGGGATGATAGGCAGGTAAGCCGTTTACATTGTTGAAATCCACCAGAGGCTCCGGCGCAGCAGAGACGATGCCACCTCGAGGCAGGTCGAGCGAGGTATACGGCGGCGTTGGCGCAGCGAATCCGGTGCTGGGCTGATTCTCGAAAGGGGGCTGTTCCTTGAAAGGGTTTTGCCACCCAGTGGCTGGTTGAGGAGGGATAAACGTGCTGTGGAATGGTGGCGCAGGGGCGTGTTCTGAGAATGGAATCCACGGTGTGTGATCGTACGAGGGTGGCGCGGGTGTGTCTGTCAGTATATCCATGTCAACGTCGCTCGATAGGAATGGAGAGGGTGGTAGACAGTCCATGTCGTCGAGCTGAATTGGTTCCGAATGAGTAGGTGTTTGATGCTGGTTTGGTAGGTGAGTAGCGCCTAAAGTCGGGGTAAATGAAGAATAAGTTTCCGTGATCCAAGGATGTATATATTGGCTTTACAGGAGTCGTAAGTCAACTACAAGCGAGCAAGCGAGGGAGCATACCGTGTGTCGGCGCCAAGTGGCGGAGTAGACAAGGGTAGTGGTTGCACGGATGGTTGCATTACCGGTGGCGATGCTAGTTCTCTGATGCGAGGGTGCTCGTTGTGGAAGGCATTGTGATCCGCGGGGACCGTCGAGGCTTCCATTCGCGAAGCATGATGCGACTGCGTGTTCTCACGAACCGGTTCGTGCGCAATGAGCTGCGGCGAGGTACCACACGCCTCGCGCAAGAGTCGCCCGAGGAGGGACGTCGAAGGTGGCTGGGAGACATGTTTAAGATCGGCGAGGTACGTGCCGTGCGCAGACGTCTGCACGACGTGGTAAAAGTAGGTTCCCTGGGACCTGCGGAGGTAAGCACACAAACCCAGCGCGTCCAAAGCACCTACTTATTCAATCCAAACCGCGCCGTGTAACACAAGGCGCTGTGCAAACTCGCCCTACGAAGGTCGGATGGTGGCATCTTGAAAGCCTTTGTGAACGCGTGACAGGGGTTATTTCATCTGACGCGCACGTGACCGGCTATCCATGTTGAGATTGCACGTGATCTATTACATAATAAACACGCCCTGTTGTCCACGCGGTCTTGGCGAGGGTCAGCCACGAACTTCGACGACCATTTCGAAGGTGTTAGGCCGCTCGAAATGTCCAAGATGCAACACAGAAGACCACCGTTTACGAACGCGATAAATCAAGCACCACCGCAGGCAACGTCGCCGACAAGGCAGGAAAAAGTCAAGCCAACGCCGGCCGATCCACCGCTACCGAGGCAGAACAGCAAGACGACGCCCCCGTCGCCGCCTAGAGTCATTACGGACAAGAACAGGCTCCTGGAGTTTCATCGCGTCGGCTTTTTGGGCGAGGTCCGTCTGTTGCCGTGTGCGCCTCACCGTCTGACTTGTTCCACAGGGCGGCTTTGCACGGGTATACGAAGTCAAGGACGCTCGTGGGACGCGCCACGCGTGCAAGGTCGTCACAAAGACCTCTCTCAAGACCAAAAAGGCCAAGACCAAGGTCCGTCTCTCCATTCGGTCGAGTGCTCGTCCTCATCTTGCACCAGCTCTACGCAGAGATCAAGATCCACCGCTCGTTGTCCCACCCCAACATCGTCCGCTTTTACGAATGTTTTGAAGATGATGATAATGTTTACATGACCCTCGAGCTCTGTCACAGCGGCTCCCTCATGGACATGCTCCGTCGTCGTCGCCGCTTCACAGAGCCAGAAGCCCGTTTCTTTTTGGTCCAGATCATCGGCGCTTGCAACTACATGCACACCCACCAGGTCATCCACCGCGACCTCAAACTCGGTAATTTATTCCTCGACGCCAACATGAACATCAAAGTGGGCGACTTTGGCCTGGCCGCGCTCATCGAAAACCCTGGGGAGCGGAAAAAGACCATATGTGGTACCCCAAACTACATTGCCCCAGAGGTGCTGTTTGACACAGCAAATGGACACAGCTTCGAGGTTGACACTTGGTCGATCGGGGTCATTCTCTATACCCTCCTCATCGGTCGTCCACCTTTTCAAACCAAGGACGTCAAGGACATTTACACGTGAGTCCACCACCCTCGCCTCTAGCTCCTTCCCACACCCATTCTAGCCGGATTCGCGACAATGTTTATGAGTTTCCCCCAGAGAGACGCATCTCTGCCGATGCACGCGAGTGCATCACTTCCATTCTAACGCCAGACCCGAACCAACGACCTACGCTTCTCGAAATCATCGCCTCACCCTTTATAGACTATGGCATCGTACCACCGTTTATTCCCGTCTCTGCGCACGATGCACCGCCCGACTTTCGTTACATTACCCGTCCTATGTCGATGGTCAACCTCGCCAAGATCAAAAAGGCCGCCTTGCTCGACGACGACCAGGTCACGAGCATAGCTGTGCCGAGTGCGCCACCTTCCAACGCCCAGCCCGACAAGGCGAGCGGTCAGACTACCTCGAGCATCGCACAGCAGGAGAAAGAGTTCCAAAAGGCCGTGTTGCCCGGAAGCCCCATCTCCGCCTTGCTCAGCTCGGCACGGCAGCCTCTCGTCATGTCCACGGCCACCGCAACAAAGGAGTCGCCGCTCTACCGCAAGCTGCAGGCCGCCAAGGAGACCAAGCCATCCCCCCTGCGCACCGTGCGCTCTGCGCGTGCCCTTGGCGACATTGAAGAGGAGGAACAAGAGGTGCTCCGGGGGACGCGCGAGCATAACTTTGATTTGCAGCGGCAAAAGGAGCTCGAGTCGCAAAAAGCGCGGATTGTTGCTCAGATGGCGCCTGCCGCAGGGCACGGTGCCGTGGCCGAGGAGGAGCTGCAGAATCAGCCGCCCGTGCGCAAGGACTTCAAAGGAAAGGAACGCGCGCGGGATGAGCGCAAGGACAAGGACGGCGCGTGTGCGCCGGACACGGAGGCCAGTGACCCTCCACCGCGGATGAACGGGTTCGATGCGGCCGCGCGGATGTTGACGTTGGCCTTTGAAGCGCGGGCTGCGGGGCGCGTGTTCCGCGATCCGCGCGAGGACGTATGCCTGCCTGACGAGCGCGTATTTATCGTGTCATGGGTGGACTATTGCAACAAGTACGGAATGGGGTACGCGCTGACGGACGGGTCGGTGGGCGTGCACTTTAATGACAGCACGACGCTGATTCTCGCCGCGGACAAGCAGTAAGTCTCGTCATATTCTCCGCGTTGTGGTCGATCCTGACGCTCTGCTTTAAGTCACTTTGACTATATCACGTCGCGCCGGCATGGGCAGGTGTACGTGCGCAAGGGGTACACTGTGTCCGAGTTCCCTGAGGACCTGAAGAACAAGGTGTATTTGCTCAAGCACTTTGAGCGGTACATTATGGACCGGCTGTACGGTGATTATGAGTACACCTTTGAGGATCTCGATCGGGCACGGGGGATGGACTTTGTGCAAAAGTATTTGAGGATGAAACATGTGATTGTATTCAAGATGAGTCACGACGTTTTGCAGGTGCGTGTCTTCCCCTCTCCTCACGCTCGCGCTGACATGCTCGGGTGCCCAGTTCAACTTTTACGACCACTCCAAGGTGATACTCTCGTCGCACGGTCTGATGGTGACGCACATCGACAAGAATTACCGGCTGACGCGGTATACCCTGAGCGAGGTGATGGCGATGGCGGTGACGGGTGCGCCATCGGCGGGTGCTGGCAGGCTAGATGCGGAGCAGGCCAAGTTTCAGCAGCGGTTAGTGGACAAGCTCAAGTATTGCAAGGAGGTGTTGACGAGCATACGGAATGCGAGCGTCAATTCTAGTGCTGCGGGTGCGAGCGAGGAAGAGGGTGCGGCGGGAAGGGGTGTGAGTGGGAAGACGAGCAGGGTGTCGTTGCGGTAGCGCGGTCTCGGTCAGGACTCAGGACCGTCGTACGTCTGTTGTCGTTGGATATCGTTTGCATTTGCATCTTGCATTTTTCACTCCATTTTCATTTCATTAACGTTGGCCTTTTCTTTTATATGACTCTTATGTCGTGCTTTCGTGCACTCCCTCATCACGCTATCGACCAGCAGCGAACGATGTTCCCAGTACTGTGGCTGTACAGGAGTTCAGCAGCCATATTGCATTCTAACTTGTACTTGGCGGAGACTGCGTCGGCGAGAAGCAGAGGAGAAAGCGGGCCAAGGCTGTGTCTCCGATACTACCATCTTCATAGATTTTTGATGGGCCGCAGTGACTCAGCTAGGCGCTCCTGTGCCCCTTGACCCTGCACGTCCACTATCCTGCAGGTTGCTTGTAGCCATACGCTGTACCCCCTATGCCGTCGACAGGACAACGTCTGTCTATCAAAAAATGGCTTCCCATCAGGTAATTTCCTCCTCTTGGTATGTGGCCAACCAATCGGTGCTCACGCGCACGAATCGTGCAGAAGTGTCGTCAAAATGTTACGTTGTTTCCACTGCTCGACAGGTGAAGGTACGTACTGGTCAGAGCTAACGTGAATATCGACAGCCTGTCCGACTCTGTTGGCTTCTAGATGTAACGGAAATAAATGGTCAACATTCGATATACTCAGTTTCTTTCACCCGGGATGGAAAGCAGGTGCTGACGGGCGATCGTGGAGGCAAGCTTCGGCGATGGCAAGTATATGATGGCACAGAGATTGGTGATGCGATTGGCATCCAAGGAATGGGAATAGTCGCCGTCGCGTCGTCGCCGGATCAAAAATGGTTAGTATGTGGACTATGGCGATTAGATTCGGCGAACGACGAGGCGGAATTAAGGGTGTGGAATGCCCAGACGCGGGAAAAGGTCCTCGATATTCGGGGTCACACGAGCACGGTGTTCTCGGTGGATATTTCCCCGGACTCGACGAGAATCGCGACGGGGTCGTATGACAAGCTTGCGTTCGTGTGGAGTTTGGCGACGGGCGAGAGGCTCGTCGGGCCGCTGTGGCATGAGGGTATCGTCGCGACGGTGCGCTTCTCTCCCAATGGTGACCGCGTTGCGATTGCGGCCGCCGAGGTCCCTCAATATATAAATTCCATCCGCATCTACAACAGCAGTGATGGTCGAGAAGTGTTACAAATCGATGATCCGTTTCGGGTCGGTGGCTATCCTTCCTCGTGCCTTGCCTGGTCTGGTGATGGTCGTCGATTGTTTGCTGTCGCATTTGGTGAAGCCAAGTGTTTCGATACCTCCTCGGGATCCTTGCTTGGTACGTGGTCTGTTCCTGGTGGATCCCCTGCTTCCGTCGCACTGGCATGCAATGGAAAATTTATCGCTATCTCCGGTAACGATTCACTGTCTTTTTGGGACGCATCTACGCACTGTCAAGTTGGTTCTGTCATCAAGCATTCAAGCCCGATTTGGGCATCTTCCCTCTCCCCCAATGACGACTACGTTGTGACTGGCGAAGAAAATGGAAAGATGACGTTCCGGAGTCTTCGTGACATCCTCCCCGAATCATATATCGCAGTAAATGTTAGTGCCTGTGTTTATTTACCTTGTTGATTCTGACAGGTCACGTTCGATCTCTTTTCTTCGCATCGTGGGTATCCTCAACCTTGAATTCGTCGTTTGTTCTGATCCGTTTTTCTCGCAGTGTCACAGTGGCCGCTCAGGGATATCAGCGATGCGACATTCCAGTCGTGGAGGCAGGGAGATCTGACGCGCGTCGAGGGACTCTTGACTGAAGAGATTTCACATGCGTCGAATCCCTTTTACCGTGCTGGTGCGCTCGCCCACCGTGCACTTGTACGGACACGTTTGAAACAGTGGGGTCTGGCCCTCGATGATGCCAAAAAGGTATATTGGGATATCTGTTGTCCCACTCGCACTGAGTATCACATGGCAAGTCTATCAAGGTCCAGCCATCCACCATCGGTCACATCGCAACTACAATCGCCCGCGTCGGTAGTGGAGAGCGCGAGCTGGCCATGAGGGTATTTGACCTCGTGTTCAGGGAGGGTAGTGCCACTGAAAATAAATTCCTTTCGCTGCTCAAGGCACGCATCGCATCACCCATCTTGTTACCCGCTCTGACCTCGTTTCCCTAAGGCGATCGTCCTGTTCGAATCCGGGAAATATGATGATGCGATTTTGCGGGTGGGTTACTTGATCGACATGGTGGAGGACCAATCAGTGTATCTCACTGTTCGAGTACGTCAACCCAAGAATATCCAGCCAGCAAGTTTGACGAAGTATTGATAGGCTCAGATGTTCTTTCTGCTTGGGAGAATGTCGATGAGGGATGGGGGCAACAAACGTGCGATAGAATTATTCAAGCGTGCGCAAGAAGCCATCCCGTTTCCACACGTTCCTTGTCTGTGCACGATCTCGCTCGTAAGTCATGCCCTTAGCCTCCTTGACCGTATTGACTTTGCACCAAAGATGTTTGGATGGGACTTTGATGGACTGGGTGTCGTGCTTCAGTTGCAACTGTACAAGGCAATGCGTGCTGAGGGTTGTGCAGAGGTGGAGCACTCACTTTCGATGATGGTCGGCGTTCTCGGAGAGGAGGCCTTGACAAGCGAGGTGACCCCAGATTGGGATCAAGGTATGTTGTCATGTCCGGTGCGGATTACAATGCTCTAAGTGCCGCACATCAGACCTCGTTCAGAGGTGTATTGGAACATTCGAAAGTGGTGGTGATGCAGAAATGCAGTCGAACGATGCGAAAGAAGCGATCCTACGATACTCCGCTGCATTGTGCATGAATCCGTCAAACCCTGCGGGTCTCCTCGTTAAACGCAGCAAAGCCCAAGCAACCCAGGGGTCATGGATAGACGCATTGAAGGACGCAGACGAGGTATGAATCCCTGTACTTTGATGTCTTACAATCTCGAGATATATTGGTGTAGGCCATCAAGGCGGACTCTACGATCCCATGGGGATATGAGAGGAGACATGCTGCACTACATGAGTTCCAGCGTTACGACGAGGCAATCGCAGCCTTCGCCCACATGATGTTGCTCATTGAGCGGTCCCTGGATGAAGACATTCGCGGTGAGCTTCACTCCCACAGCATGCAGGTGGTATTGTGATTCGAATTCCATAGAACTAGGCAAGAAATATGTCTCACCCTCATACCTAGAGGGGGTCATCGACGATGCCATTCTCAAACTCTTTGAGACACGTCCTCGCGTCCTGATCGACGTCGAGAGTGGTCATCTGTGTGGCGGACCGGAGCGAATGAAAATATTCAAGTCGGACCTCCAATTCAAAGTGCTCTGTTCGTCTATGACGCAGAGGGTGGACAACGAACGAATCCTACACGTGACGGCGGAATATTTCGAATATGTGATGTTGTCACACGTAGGACTTGACAGGGGGCCATCGTTCTGGGACGTCCACTCTGCTGGCTCGGTCTGGGTGCTGGATTCGTCGCCACCGAACGACAGGCTACGCAAATTCTGCGAGGTGGTTCGCGCGGACGGATATCGGTGGGCATGTAGTGGGACATGCTGTATCGACGACTCAACCATCTCAGTGTTGAGACAGCCCCGAATGGTGACGTACAAATGGTATGAGGAATCTGCCGCCACGGTCGTCCTCCTTGCGAGCGAGACATCTCCGTCCTCCAGTGGTGATCTCACGAACAGCATCTTGGTGGGGCGTGCCTGGAGTGCAGCTGCGCTTCTCATTCCAAAGGTGATCCGATTCTACGACTGCGACTGGAAGCTATACCTCGGTGATCCCCGTACGAACCACAAGGAATCGCCAGAGATCATGCAGGAGCTCGCGGATGCTCTCGGCGTGTCTCGCGAAATCGTCATGGCGTTCAATCCCGATGATCTCACCACGCAGGAGAAACTACGGTTAGCCTCAACACACAATGCAACTGCGGGAGAAGACGCATTCTCGTTGATGGGCATCCTGAAGAGCGATATCATGCTGGCGCCTTGGAACATGGGTATCACATTGGACTTCGTGTTGAGAGAGATAATCTCTAAATCAGGGGACGTGACTGTGCTTTCCTGGACCGGAAAGTCATCAAGTTATAGTACCTATCTCCCTGCTACCCTTGCGGTATATCGTCAAACGCCATATGCTCCGCCCGTCCTCCAAGATGCCGAAATTGACAGGAGAGTTGCGGAATTACGGTCTTCACTATCTCGGGCAGAGGCTATGTTGATCTACGAGCGGATTGCCCGTCTACCACAAGCGCGCTTCGCCGATTACAGATTACACCTCCCATGCATCATTTTCGCAGTCAAAAATCTCGACAGAGAGGATCGGGGGAGTGGTCGACAGAGCTATTACCGGGCGCGTGTTTCTGGGATCGGCCAAGTGGAATTTCAGGCATCAGTGACGCTGTCTTTGGCAGGACCACGCAAGCTCATATTTGTACATCCGTGGCTTTGCGATCTGCGTGATCCACCCCAAGATGACTGGTTCGCATCTGGAAGTGCATCGGATAGCGACACATCCGAGCCAGATCCTGGCCCTTCGTGCTCTTCGTCATCACGTCCTTCAATCGTCGTCAAATCGAAGGAGCATACTCGGGCATTGCGGCTCGTCGTTCGTCTGCAGCAGCCATTTCGCGCACTTTTGCTCCAACAACTGCCCGGTGGTGAATTCGAGCGAGTCGCCACCGAGCACGAGATTATTCTTCCGGGTGTCAAGTGCGATGCCATGGACATCCGCACACAAGTCGTGGAGATATGTTGACCGAATATTAAGGTTGATTACCCCCATTTTGTACCTGTCTTATCTATGTTGCACGGTGCACAACAGGCTAATCATATGACTCCAAAAGACTATCGTAGAATACCAGAAGACATCCAGGGTCCTCTCTGCAAGAGACCGCTGTTTCCCTCTCCGACATACTGATCCACTCGTGCACCCGTCGTTCCAAGAGGTTGCCGTGTTGGTGCATAGCCACCAGCTTACATAAGCTTCAGTAGCATCACACCATTTCTTTTAACGTGCACCATACCGTTCGTCTTCCGAAATATCAACACTTAACTTGTACTTGGGTTTCTCCAGTGCCAGAACTCGAATTTTCTCGCGCGGAATCTTGGTGGAGACTGCGTCAGCGAGAAGCAGAGGAAAAAGCGGGCCACACCCGCCATCCGCGCACTTGACCACAGGTGGCGAACCAAGGCTGTGTCTCCGATACTACCATCTTCATAGATTTTTGATGGGCCGCAGTGACTCAGCCAGGCGTTCCTGTACCCCTTGACTCTGCACGTTCACTATCAGGTTGCTTGTAGCCAAGCTGTGCCCCCGTATGCCGTCGACAGGACAAGGTACGCACAGGTCATTCGGTGCTAACACGCATAATGACAGTCTGTCCGACCTTGCTGGCTTCTAGATGGATTGAATGTAATCGAAATAAATGGTCAACATTCGATATCCTCAGTTTCTTTCGCCCGGGATGGAAAGCAGGTGCTGACAGGCGATACTGGAGGCAAGCTTCGGCGATGGCAAGTAGATGACGGCACAGAGATCGGCGATGCGATTAGCATCCAAGGAGTGGAAATATTCGCCGCCGCATCGTCTCCGGATCAAAAATGGTTGGCATGTGGACTACGACGACTAGACTTGGCGGACGATGAGGCGGAAGTAAGGGTGTGGGATGCACAGACGCGGGAAAAGGTCCTCGATATTCGGGGTCACACGGACACGGTGTTCTCGGTGGATGTTTCTCCTGACTCGACAAGAATCGCGACGGGATCGTCTGACAAGCTTGCGTTCGTGTGGAGTTTGGTGACGGGTGAGAGGCAGGTCGGACCACTGCAACATGATGGTGTCGTCGTGGCGGTGCGCTTCTCTCCGAATGGTGACCGCGTTGCTACCGCGGCCGCCGAGGTCCCTCAAAATGTAAATTCCATCCGTATCTTCAACAGCAGCGATGGTCGAGAAGTGTTACAAATTGAAGACCGGTTTCGGGTCGATGGCAATCCTTCCTCGTGGCTTGCCTGGTCCGCTGATGGTCGTCGATTGTTTTCTGCCGCATCTGGTGAAGCCAAGTGTTTCGATAGCTCCTCTGGATCCTTGCTTAGTACGTGGTCCGTTCCTGGTGGATCCCCTGCTTCCGTCGCACTGGCATGCAATGGAAAATTTATCGCTATCTCCGCTTATGATTCACTGTCTTTTTGGGACGCATCTACGCACTGCCAAGTTGGTTCTGTCATCAAGCACTCAAGCCCGATTTGGGCATCTTCCCTCTCCCCCAATGACGACTACGTTGTGACTGGCGAAGAAAATGGAAAGATGACGTTCCGGAGTCTTCGTGACATTCTCCCCGAGTCATATATCGCAGTAAATGTTAGTGCCTGTGTTTATTTACCTTGTCGATTCTGACAGGTCACGTTCGATCTCTTTTCTTCGCATCGTGGGTATCCTCAACCTTGAATTCGCCATTTGTTCTGATCCATTTCTCTCGTAGTGTCACAGTGGCCGCTCAGGTATATCAGCAATGCGACATTCCAGTCGTGGAAGCAGGGTGATCTAACACGCGTCGAGGAACTCTTGACTGAAGAGGTTTCACATGCATCGAATCCCTTTTACCATGCTGGTACGCTCGCCCACCGTGCACTTGTACGGACACGTTTGAAACAGTGGGATCTGGCCCTCGACGACGCCAAAAAGGTATATTTATATTCGGATATCCGTTGTCCCACTCACGCTGAGTATCTATGGCAAGTCTATCGAGGTCCAGCCATCCACCATCAGTCACATCGCAACTGCAATCGCCCGCGTCGGTAGTGGAGAGCACGAACTGGCCATGGGGGTGTTTGACCTCGTGTTCAGTGAGGGTAGTGCCGCTGAAAATAAATTCCTTTTGCTGCTCAAAGCATGTACCGCATCACCCATCTTGTTACCCCCTCTGACCTCGTTTTCCTAAGACGATCGTCCTGTTCGAATCCGGGAAATATGATGATGCGATTTTGCGGGTGGGTTACTTGATCGATATGGTGGAGGACCAATCAGTGTATCTCACTGTTCGAGTACGTCGACCCAAGAATATCCAGCCAGCAAGTTTGACGAAGCATTGATAGGCTCAGATGTTCTTTCTGCTTGGAAGAATGTCGATGAGAGATGGGGACAACAAACGTGCGATAGAATTGTTCAAGCGTGCGCAAGAAGCCATCCCGTTTCCACACGTTCCTTTCCTGTGCACGATCTCGCTCGTAAGCCATGCTCTTAGCCTCCTTGACCGTATTGACTCTGCGCCAAAGGTGTTCGGATGGGACTTTGGTGGACTGGGTGTCATGCTTCAGTTGCAACTGTACAAGGCAATGCGTGCTGAGGGTTGTGTAGAGGTGGAGCAGTCACTTTCTATGATGGTCGACGTTCTCGGAGAGGAGGCCTTGACGAGTGAGGCGACCCCAGATTGGGAACAAGGTATGCTGTCGTGTCCAGTGCGGATTACCGTGTACTAAGTGCTGCACGTCAGACCTCGTTCAGAGGTGTATTGGAACATTCGAAAGCGGTGGTGATGCAGCGACGCAGTCGGACGATACAAAAGAAGCGATCCTACGATACTCCACTGCATTGTGCATGAATCCGTCGAACCCTGCGGGTCTCCTCGTTAAGCGCAGCAAAGCCCAAGCAACCCAGGGGTTATGGATGGACGCATTGAAGGACGCAGACGAGGTATGAACCCCCGTACTTTGGTGCCTAACAATCTTAAGATTTATTGGTGCAGGCCACCAAGGCGGACTCTGCGAGCCCATGGGGATATGAGAGGAGACATGCTGCGCTGCATGGGTTACAACGCTATGACGAAGCAATCGCAGCCTTCGCTCAAATGTTGTTGCTCATTGAGCGGTCCCTGGATGAAGACATTCGTGGTGAGCTTCACTCCCGCAGCGTGCAGATGGTGTCGTGATTCGAGTTCCGCAGTACTAGGCAGTAGATATGTCTCACCCTCATACCTGGAGGAGGTTGCCGGCGATGTCGTTTTCGGGCTCTTCAAGACGCGCCCCCTTGTCCTCATCGACGTCGAGAGTGGTCGCCTGTGCGACGAATCGGAGCGAACCAAAATATTCATGTCCGACTTGCAATTCAAAGCGCTCTGTTCATCTATGACGCAGAAGGTGGACCCCGAACGAATCCTACACGTGGCGATGGAATATTTCGAATATGTGATGCTGTCGCACGTAGGGCACGACGGGTACCCGTCGTTCCAGGACGTCCATTCTGCCGGCTCGGTCTGGGTGCTGGATCCATCGTCAGCGAACGACAGGTTACGCAATTTCTGCGAAGTGGTTCGCACGGACGGATATCGGTGGGCATGGAGCTGGACATGCTGTATCGACGTGTCAATCATCTCGGTACTAAAACAGTCCCGAACGAT
The DNA here is from genome assembly GCA_038089815.1 of Sutorius eximius. Lineage (NCBI taxonomy): Eukaryota > Fungi > Basidiomycota > Agaricomycetes > Boletales > Boletaceae > Sutorius > Sutorius eximius. Next base: position 8,089 of record JBBPLN010000410.1, on the reverse strand, counting down.
GATGTACAGATGGTATGAGGAATCTGCGGCCACACTTGTCCTTCTCGCCAGCCAAGCCTCTCCATCATCCTATGGTGATCTTACAAACAGTATCTGGATGGGGCGCACCTGGAATGCAACTGCGCTTCTCGTTCCAAAGGTGATCCGATTCTATGACTGCGACTGGAAGCCATACCTCGGTGATCCCCGTACGAACCACAAGGAATCGCCAGAGATTATGCAGGAGCTCGCGGATGCTCTCGACATGTCTCGTGAAATCGTCATGGCGTTCAACCCTGACGACCTCACCATGCAGGAGAAACTACGGTTAGCCTCGACGCGCAATGCAATTGCGGAAGAAGATGCATACTCGTTGATGAGCATCCTGAAGAGGGATACCATGCTAGCGCACGCAGATGGAGATATCACATTGGCCCTCGTGTTGAGGGAGATAGTCTCTCAGTCAGGGAACGTGACGGTGCTTGACTGGGTCGGCAAGTCATCAGAATACAATACCTGTTTACCTGCTACCCTTGCGGCGTATCCTCAAATCCGATATGCTCTGCCTGTTCTCGAAGATGCCGAAATGGACACACGAGTTGCGGAATTACGGTCTTCACTATCTCGGGCAGAGGCTATGTTGATCTACGAGCGGATTGCCCGTCTACCACCAGCACACTTCGCCGATTACGGATTACACCTCCCGTGCATCATTTTCGCAGTCAAAAATCTCGACAGAGAGGATCGGGGGAGTGATCAACAGAGCTATTACCGGGCGCGTGTTTCTGGGATCGGCCAAGTGGAATTTCAGGCATCAGTGACGCTGTCTTTGGCGGGACCACGCAAGTTCATGTTTGTACATCCGTGGCTTCGCGATCTGCATGATCCACCCCAAGATGATGAGTCCGCATCTGGAAGTGCATCAGATAGCGACACATCCGAGGCGGATCCTGGCCCTTCGTGCTCTTCGCCATCGCGTCCTTCAATCGCCGTCAAATTGAAGGAGTATACTCGGGCATTGCGGCTCGTCGTTCGTCTTCAACAACCATTTCGTGCACTTTTGCTCCAACAACAGCCCGGCGGTGAATTCGAGCGAGTCGCCACCGAGCACGAGATTTTTCTTCCGGGTGTCAAGTGCGATGCCATGGACATCCGCACACAAGTCGTGGAGATATGTTGATCAAGTATTAGGGTTGATTACCCTCATTTTGTACCTGTCTTATCTATGTTGCTTGCACCATGCAACAGGCTAATCATATGACTCCACAAGACCATCGTAGAATACCAGAAGACATCCAGGGTCCTCTCTACAAGAGACCGCTGTTTCCCTCTCCGACGTACTGCTCCGCGCTCGTGCACCCGCCGTTCCAAGGGTTGTTGGTAGGTTGACACTTGGAGTTGTCGCCAATGCCAGACGGCAAATCACAAAACGAGGGCGAGCTCGAGTCCAAATAAAAGAACTTTTGATCCAAAAATCGCCAGTCAGTCCCTTCATGGTCTCACGCACGTCGTGCACTGGCACTGGCACTCACCTCGCCGCTCAGCGTGTACGCGCACGCAGTGAACGTCCCCGGATTTTCGACGGACGGGTAATAGCACGTGATGGTATCCCCCGAGCAGGTCCAGTAGTTGAGGCAGACGGTTTCGCCGCTGGGTAGGTAGTCTTCGACGCAGTTGGGGCATGCGAGGCAACCTGCACGTGCGCGGGTGGCGAGCCCGAGTAATCCGGATAGGATGAGAGCGAGCGAGGTCGCGGGGCGCAACATCGCTAGCGAGGGGGGAGGACTGGTCGTCAATCGTCTAGACCCTTGGGGCGAGTGGTAGGGGATCGGACTCACTGGTGTGCTGTGTCAATCTGGCTCAACCACTGACGCTGCCCCTTTCGATCCTCGACCCCGGTTTTATAACACGGCAATATTTCAGGTGGAATTACCAGAAGGGTGCTCAAACGCATCATTAGATTCAATTGAGGGCATTCTCCACCACGGGCGAGGGAAGCTTCTGGTGCCATGGGGAACAAGCGGGAGCCCCGACGGGAGAGGTCTTGTGTATAATTATCTTGGTTCGTGTATTCACAATTCATTATTACCAGGGTAGCATGTGTGCAATCAGGAGAAAAGGTAATCCCGGAATAAACCAAAAGGTCGTCTCTTTTTCGATAAAGTTACCTTGAAATGCTGGTATAGGCCAGGTTACCTGTGGGACTATGTGACCCAAATCGTCCATTCATCTCGAGAAGGAACTCTGTCATTGTCAAGACTATCCAAAGTACGCGAATGGGAGCAATGTTGGGAAATTCGAGACCAATCTACAATTCCGCGTTGTATGACACGGGTGGGTAAAGATCCCAGGTTTCCTGCGGTTCAAGGAAAATTAGAATCATTTGACGTAAGCTTGGGCACTTAAATCGTCCACTCTCACTATGATCTTGGGAGTTCCTCCTGTCTACATTCAAAATGGCACATGCGACAGAACTGAAAACCCACTCGAGTTTCTACTATGACTGGGAAGACAGCGGCTGCCACATAGAAGCTTCCTTGTGAGAACTTGAAGCCCGCCTACCTTGGGTTTGTTCTCCGTCATAAGCCATCACCTCGTGCGTTGGCTCGTGCAGAGATTCACAGTTACAGCGATATCTATCCAGTGGCGCTTGGAGTTGTTCTCTACACCCGAACCACCGCAGACGAACTTGAAAGGGATGCTTTCCCGTGAGTTCATTTTTGAGGCTTACAATGGTCTCTTTTCTTTCCACGTTTTCACGAAGATCAAAATGCGCCGCATGGTCGTTGTTCGACTTTCAATCGAGCGTGGAAATACAACAAGCACGATGCGACTAAATTGCCTGGCTATTTGCTACCAGGTTCTCCGACATATGAACCGGAGGATGTACACGCATTGCTCCCGGTGTTCCATGGGTTATTGTACGGCTCGCACTTGGAGTTGTCTCCGATCTCCAAGTTGTCACAGGAAGCCGGTCCCCCAGTCAGATAGAATGCCTGTACACACATAGGTAAGCATCCAGGGGTAAAATTTTAAAGAAAACGGTACGAACGTCCCAACCATAAGCCTGCAGTTCCCCAGTGAACACGCAACCGTCATAGGTACCGGGATCCGTAGCAGATGGGTAGTAGCAGGTGATAGTGTTGCCCTCGCATGCCCAGGAGTAGAGACATCCGCCGGTGGCGCAGTTGGGACAGGCAAGGCAATAGGCAGAGACACCCGTGGAGAGGGACAGCAATGTCGCTGTTACGGCTGCAAAGAGTGCAAAGCGGGTCATTCTTTGTCTTCGAAATGCCCGTGGTACAACTGAGGTTAGAGCCTGATGCAGTGGGCAATGGGTATCGGGACTCACTTGGATGCTTCCGGGGGGCTGCGCGTCCTGAGGAACGGTATGCTGTTTTATATTCCCCCATATCACACATTAACTGCGTGTGCGTGCATTTGATTGAACTACCCCACGCACGTCAGCAATCACCCATGCGCGACTCGCAGCATCCCAAGGAAAGGTGGAGTCAGCAGTCGTCCGTGAAGTGAGTCACGAGGTACTAATAGCGACATTTCCCTCCGTAGAACTCTTTTCGGTATATATATGCTACGTATTTTTCCGCAGCGACGAGCGCAACGCGCGCAAGTTTATCCTTTCTCCTGGAGGAGACCTTCTTTGAGGTTCCCGTGCGTCACAGGACTCAGCGGGGCATTCCCTCGTTCGTGGAATTAACGAATAGGCTTAGTTGGATTCAACAACAGCACGGCTTTCCGTCAGGTCTGGGAATACCATGTACCGGAGAAGGGACCCAGTTAAAGGGGCAGAGGCCCCCATGTTATTCAAGCATCGACTGCGACAACTGAAGACGCGTCAGTGGCCACAAGCAACAGATCAGTGAGTTTCGTCGACCCCGCCCAAACCCAAAGTAGTGAATGGCCACATGGGATTGATTTGTATTAGGCCCAACTAGCAATGTTCCATTCTGCGGTCTCGGTAGCTCTAATCTTCTCAAGCTTGCTCGGGCTCGCCACTCGTGCGAGCGCATTATGCCTAGCATGTCCGAATTGCATCTACGACCCGCTTCCCAATGGTCAAGGGAATGCATGCCTCAATTACTGGACTTGCTCCGGTGATACCATCACATGCTATTACCCGTCCGTCGAATACCCGGGAACATTCACCGCGTGTGCGTTCACGGGCTCTGGTTATGTGAGTATCCATGTGGTTCATGAAAACTTGGGTGTTGAGTTGGATTCGAAAAGTCCTTCACCCTGACGGCGAGCTCCCCCTCTGTTTGCTCTGGATCGTATATCGGGGACAACTCGAAGTGCGAGCCGAGCAACGACCCTTGGAATGTCGGCACAAATGCTTGTACAGGCTCAGAGGCTTATGTCGGAGAGGCAAACAGCAGCCTCTTGTAAATATTCGAATCTGGCATATATGTTACTGGAAACGGTCTCAATCGATTTCAATGTGGAAGAGTTACCTTGCTGGCAAGCAAGATGCAGATGCATAAACAAGACATTACGCCTGAGGCAACCTTTTTGAGGCTGATGAGACAGGGTAGCAAGAGATGCATGGACGCACTTTGCATAAGAAACGTGGTGCTGCTCATTACGGCCACGATTCCTCCCCATGCCCAGAGGGATCGAACATGAGGTGTCGTGCACCCCAATTTGGAGGTGCACTGTATGATAGAGACACGCGCAGCTGCCCGCTCGGCTTGCCACCCGTGCTGGTGCGTCGACATGGGCGAGATAGCATAGTCAATGCCAGGGAGTTGTTGAAAGCGCCCCCAATAATACAAAGCGCCCTAGCATGCATGCGAGGCTCGCGAGGATCTTCGCGAGTGGGTCGTGCACCGAGTCCTGCAGCAAGGCGCATGATGCGCGCTCAGGCAAGCACGCAACGGAGTGAGACGAGCCTTGGGAGCAAGGAAAGATTCCTGTCATTGTTGATCGCCTGCCTCGTCGTCCCAACAAGGTCACCTGATTGGGGTGCGAGCAAAGAATAAGGACAAGCGCCGGAGACACGAGGCACAAACCATATTGAGAACAACGAAACGTGTTCAACTTTGCGCGCTGCCAGAAAACCGAAACCCTCGTCCTCCGACCCTTTGAAGCCCGCAACCGTGTACCGCGAGCAAGAATGTCGACAATGACCGGTGAGCAGCTGTTCAGACCTGAGAAGTGAGAGTGATGGTGATAATTCAACAAGACCCAATAATGTTACAAACCGGTAATTCACGGGGGGTGTACGCCGTCGCGTTTCATCCCGACGGGATGCACCTCTTGGGAGGGGACAGTGAGATTCAACGGTGGCGATTAGCAGACGGCCATGAAGTCAGAAAGCAAGAAATGGACTTGTGTGCGATATCTACGTCAAGGGACCATAAGTGGATTGTCTGCGGGACAGAGGAGGGTGCAAGTGTATGGGACGAGGAGCTGCGTGAAAAGGTCATTGAAGTGGAAGGCGAAACCAAGGTGGCCACGGTGGACACTTCACCCGACTCGACTCGATTTGCGACGGGGACCGACTTAATGTCAAGACCGCTAAAACCCGAAGCGCGAAATCACAACGGCGCATTGGATACTAGGAGAGAAGTTGTATTCAGGACTATACCAGGGCACGAGGGAAATAGTACCTAGGAGAGAAGAACTCGACGCTAGGAAACGAGAAGCGTCAGGTTCTGCTATATAACCTATCTACGAGAGGGGGTAGGGGATTCGTGGCTATGACTATGAGTAAGAGGGGCTTATGTGTAGTAAGAAAACTAAATAGGATTGGGGGTAATGACGGATAGGGTAGCTGCGGTGTCGATTGGGGTGCGTTCGTGACAATACCCCCCTTCCAAGGATCGCACCTCGTGATCTGGCAGTGGGTCTTCAGGTGCATCATACCAGATGTCTCCATCTGAATCTTGACTAGCAATAACTTGTGTCTTGTGATACTGTTCATCACGTTCGAAGACACTGTCCTCCCAGTTGTAAAGTCAGCATGGGATGTCCACGGGACGTGTGAAGTTTTCAATGGGGCGGAAACGTAGACGCATGGTGGGGATAGGGCGTGGTTTAGCTGGATGTGCGCAGTGGAAGTCTGAAATGGTTTCGCGTGTGTGTGTGAGTTCCAAGGTGCGCTTCCATTCACATTCTTCACGGGGGAACTCCTTCCAATGGACGAGGTATTTGAGGTGATTGCGGCGAAGACGAGAGTCGAGGATTTCCTCGATATCTTGCTCTTCGAATCCCTCAATGAGATCAGGTGGGGGGGGGTGGTTGTTTTTGCTGTGAAGGGAAAGCGGGTGGGGTGTATGGCGAAAGCACACATTCATTGAAGATGGGGTAGATGGACTTCCAGGTGGGAGGTAGGCCGAGCTTGTAGGCACTTTCACCATGTTTGCTAACGACCTCAAATGGTCCGTAGCGTTTGTCATCAAGTTTCTTCGTTGGACGGTCTGACGTGATGTGAGTGGCCTCAAGCCACACCCGGTCTCCGATCTGGTAATCTTTAGACAGTGCGTGGTGACGATCATATGCACGTTTCATGTTGAGAGCTGCCTTCTTAAGGGCAGCTTTGGCTTCCGATCGGATTCAAGTCATCCGGTCAGCGAAGTCCTTGGCGGCTTCAACGCGACCCACCCCCCTCGGATGCTTGCCCTTCCACGGGTGTAGTCCGTAGTTGAGAAAGAAAGGGGACTGGCCAATGGAGAAATGTGCATGGTCGTTGTAGGCAAACTCCGCGAGGGTGAGCCACTCACTCCAATCGGATTGGTGGTAGTTAGTGAAGACACGGAGGTAATGTTCGACGTCTTGATTGACCCGCTCTGTTTGACTGTCAGTCTGGGGATGGTAGGCAGTACTAGCATTTGGGACGATGCTGAGCTGTTGGTAGAGTTCAGTCATGAAACCGGATACAAATGTAGTACCATGGTTGCTAATGACTTTGCGGGGTAGGCCATAGTGACGAAAGACATGGTCATGCAGAGCACATGCGACGCCGGATGAGGTGATCTCTAGTTGAGTTGGGACAAGTTGGATCATTTTAGAAAAGCGATCAACGATGACAAGTACAGCGTCATGTCCTTGTGATTGCGGGAGTGGGCCGATAAGGTCGACTAATATGTGGTCCCAAGGGCAGTCGGGGGCGGGGTGAGGATGAAGAGGCGCAGCAGTGGGAAGGTGATGAGGCTTAGTCCTTTGACATGTTTCGCATCCTGTGACATAGTGACGGATGTCACAAAGGAGTCCGGGCCACCAATAGTTTCATGTGATGAGTTCATGGGTTTTGTATTGGCCGGGATGCCCTGCAAGTCGAGAATCGTGGTGGTCATGGATGATATCTTCGCAGAGGTGACGGTTGGTGGGCACATAGATGTGTCCATTCCAAGTAACGACGCCATCTTGGTCGGCCCATCCCGCAATTCGGGCATCTAGGTTCCGTTGTACGGTGGTGTCACGGTTTGCAGACCATTGGCAGATGTGACCCAAGAAGGGGAGGTCGTCAAGGCTGAATTCTGTGCAACGGAAGACTTCAGGGCGAAGCAAGGTGACATTTTCATTGTCGTTGTTACTGTGATCATGACCAGGATGGCGTGATAAGATGTCGGCATGGACGAGGGAGTGCCCAGGTTGATGGTGAAGGGTGAGGGAATAATTGGCGAGTTCTGTGCTCCAGCGAGCCTGATGACAGTTAAGTTTTTGCGGCTGACGGAAGTATGTGAGGTTGAGGTGATCTGTCCAGATTTCAAATGGATGTACGGCGCCCATGAGGTAGTGATGCCATTCCTCAAGCGCAGTCATAATGGCGAGCATTTCATGGTCGTAGATTTCACAGTTACGCTGTGTGTCTGTGAGGGACCTAGAGAGGAAGGCAATGGGGTGCCAGATGCCTGCCTGGCATTGTGAGAGGACTGCGCCGATTGTGTATCCTGAACTATCAGCTTCAAGCCGATACGGGTCATCATCAGTAGGGATTGCGAGTACGGGCGTAGATGTGACAGCACTGCGCAGTCCCTTGAAGGCCTGTTGTTGTTCGTCGCCCCAGTCCCATGCAGCATTGCCAGTCAAGGCATGAAGCGGTTTGGCAATGTCACCAAATCCATGAATGAATCACCTGTAAAAGTTT
>JBBPLN010000409.1:0-21185 GCA_038089815.1 Sutorius eximius | reverse complement strand
TAACCCTCACAAGCATAAATGGCCTCGTCCAACTCTTTGTTGCCATCAGGAATGATATGGTGGAGTGTAGCACTATCTAATCTCCGACGGTATCACTGCTTACTAATTTGCCCCTTGATTCGCTACCACCATCATCGCTCCCGCTATTGGCACGACGACTCAGCTAAAAGTGACAAGCTCGCCAAAATCTGTAGCAAGGTAAATTTACCACGAATACGCGCGCCCATATTGACACCTTTGCAGCTTTCCAGCTGAAATCAGAGATCAAGAATACCTGTACAATTCATGTAGCCCACCTCAAGCGACAGAGTACGCTGATGCGTCTATCCAAGCGTGTACCACGTCAGGTCCTCCCTGTCAGTTCTCGCAGCCTGAGAAGCACGCTCCCGGATCCAAGCCTGTCGACTGGAACGCCAATCCCAGTGAGTATATGCTATTCCCGTGCTCCGTTTCCAATTCAGGTCTGCTCCACAGTTGCGCCTGGGCCGTCCGCTGGCAATGTCAGTGAGTCGCCGCCATCTCGTCAAGTATTCGTGTATATATGCATGCGACTTGGAAAAGTCATGGTCTGCGCGTCATGCGTTCCAGAGCGATTGCTGACTATGTGCCCTAGCACAACCGACTGCATATACCGGCGAGCATCTCACCCACATCTTACGCAATTCCAATGCTCCTAGCGCAACGAACACTATGACGGACGGTCAAACGCCCCAAAGTGATGGTGGTCCCCTTCGCAGCTCATCGACCTCTGATATCCAGTCGCCTACTCGTGCGATGTCTGCTCTTCCCTTGTCTGCTTACCCAACTGAACCTGCGCGGCTGCGACCGTCTTGCCGCCGGCCTCTAATAGTTCTGTAAACGCTTCAGGCGTGCCTTTGCTTGGCGGCACCATCTCGCAATGGAGACCCTGTCGCCTTCAACAGGCATAGCTCAATATCCACTCTTCAGATACCCTCTCCCGCAGCTGAAGGTGTTAATTCCTCAATGACACCAACACCTCAGCGCGTCTGGGGTCTCGACGTCCGCAGTGGACGCAGCGTGTCTCCCGTTGATGTTCTCGCCGCATCCATCTCGTGCGCCGTCCGGGTCCAGTGGAAGCACCTCCAAAGCGTGAGGCCACCGTTCTGAGCCGTCCCTTCCTGCCTCTTTCGCAGATGCTAGTGCGTCAGCCGCATCTGATGCAGCACTTGCGAATGCAGGGGTGAGCGTGGATGGGTGCTCTCTGGGTGGGCCGAACGCCTCGTTGGACAAGCTTATGATACTTGCTAGGCGGGATCTGCCAAAGGTTTATTTAAGGCTTCTGGGGATGATGGGAGGCGTGAAGCGGAAGCGGGGTGTTGACAACAATGAGGGAGAGGAAGAAGGACAAGGCACGAGTACGGGCGACTATGTGGATGAGCGCAATGGACGTCCTGTGGTTTCCGTGGAGGAGAGTGTGGTCGCTGGTTCCACTGGAGGTATGTCGGCCCAAGTGTGCCGTGGCCATCTGACAGTAGGGTTTGCAAGTCTCAGGAAGTGTGCCACCCACCGGGATCGGAGCTGCAGCGACGTCGAGCGTGTCTCAACGCAAGCCAGAGAGTTCCTTGATCGGTGGTCTCACAGCCGGTACTGGGGTGCCTTCACCAGACGTACCGCCCGAGCCATCCGTATCTCGCAAGCGGGCGAAGCAACAGAGCCGGCACAACAAGTGATGACTTTCCCGTACTCAGTAGGCACGTTCAGCAATCGCTTCAAAGGCACAACTTTGGAGCGAGCAATATTATTGTCCATAGTCGTGCTAGTGCAATATACTGTCTTGTGTTCTAATGGTGGGATTATCTTAGGACATACGGTATTTTCTGACTCGAGTCGATCTGTTTTCTGCCTGATGATCAGCAACTCAGTCTCGAATTTCAGATCAGTGGTATTCCCATATAACCCCCTACCAAAAAGATAGCCAGACTTGCGCCAGTGTCTCATATATCACCGAATATGTACATATACTATATTATCCTACTTTTGCAATTTCTGTGATGTTGGAGAACCCAGATGCGCGATCCCGTTGTAAGCACCAGTCAGGACCTCGTGATTTCGGCGGCGTTACCACCGTGAGGATGGGTTGGTGCGGCGCTGAATCACAGGGTGCATGAGCACTCCAGCTTTCGATCTCATTATCTTGATCGAACCGACTCTCAGTCGACGCGTTGAAGTGGCTCGACAGAATTAAGCATCCCCAATCCCCTCACGACGAGTCGGTCAACCACAAGGTCAACCGCGAAATCCTGTTTACGGTCCAGGGTAGTAACATCTCAATACGTAGGTAGTCAACTAGGAATCGGAAGGAACGTAGACTAGTAAAGGAGCGAACGAGTTCCATACGGTGTGTACTCTAGGGAAATGCAAACTGGATGCAACAGTCCTTGTGCTGGTTTTCAGTACAATACGAATGCATGAATCTTGAGTTGGATCTTGGGCCCCCGTTTCATCGACGAGGCGAAGCCGGCGAGAAGAGACGTGTTCATGAGGACCACCTCGGCTCATGCGCCGAGGTCGTCCGTAGAGTCGACCGTCTCCTCGTCCTCAGTATCGACTGATCGGGCAGATCTCTCCTTCTGATATTCATGACCAACGAAATTCATGACGCTGATGTCACGTCGAATCAGCATCATCCTCAAAGCGCATGCAACCGCAGCACACTTACTAGATAGTGCCATCCGCACAGCCCACGACAACTTCCTCATGGCTCAGCTGCATCGACATGGGGTTCTTCTCGGGCATCGCGAGGCCTGTGAATTTGCCAGGCAGTGCACCCAACAGCCCCTTGGTCGAAGCCGCGTTGACAGAGTTACCATTGACGTGAGCAAGCGCCGCCCAAGCTCCAGAAAGGGATATGATGTTCGTGTCGGTGTCCACACCCGGTTCTGGACTTGAAAAGGAACGATCGAGGTGATCCAACGTGAGCCTATCATCGCCGTCCGCGCCTTCCCCGTCATCCTTGAACTCGAACTCTGCCTCGACGCTTCCCTTCTTTTCGTGAGTTGACATCAGAACCTAGCTAGCATTTAGAAAGCCCACTGATGCAGCACAAGTCCATTGCTCACCCGTCGGTCCGCTCCCGCTCTGGAACTGAATCTAGTTGCAGTGACCACCCTCCTCTTCCTCGGATCGACCGCACCAACAGCGACATCTGGCGTTTCCACTACCGCAACAAGCTTCGGCGGCGCCGTCAAAATGGCCGCACGCCCAAACCGAATAGCAAATCCCTCTGCACCGACAGCCCCAGCACCCGGAGACAACGGGATGCCCGAGCGGGGCAAGGGAGACAGTAGTGAAGATAGCGGGGTGCCGGTGGTAGCCAACGACAGGCGACCCTTGGGAGCACTCGTGGAATTGACAGAGAACCCAAGGCTCGATTGTCGACGCTGAGGAGTAGCGAGCGACGACGTTGACCTCGAAAGTGCTGGAAGTGGACGCGGGCGCGGGTCGGTAGTGCTACGTGCGAGATTGAATGGCGGTGTTGGGGAGGACAACCGCGCATGACTGCTGGTAGGTGACGTAACGCTGCCTTCAGCCGTCGAAGGTTTCTCCTCGTCCTCGTTCCATTGCAAGTGGAGAATAACCGATTTCGTGGCACACTGAACAAATCATTAGATTCACAAGGTGCAATGTCAAATAAATACGCACCGTCATTTGGGTGCCCTTGGCTGCGAACCACTGGAGCATATTGTTCGGCGCTGCGCCGACATTATGCAGCTTAGCATTCAAAACAGGATCGCCCTCTCCTAACTCAGAGAGTTTGAACTGAGAAACCATCTCTCTCCGCTCTACAAAACATGGATCAGTCACCCTCAGCGAGGGATGCCAGGATGAAAACTCAACTGATCGAGAACACCCTGACGATACCATCGATAGTCACACTGACCACTCTCTCGCCTTCGTCCACGGCGCCGGAAGACCCAACGATCTGCACACCAATGTTGACGGTCGTTTGTTGTCCAAACCGTACGATCTTTGTTCCGGCCCGCCAATCCCAACACACTAGGGCCTTGTCCGCTCCAGCGCTGACGAGGTTGCGCGAAGAGAGCGCAACGGCACGAATGCCGTTCAGGTGACCAGCCAACTGCTGTATGGGCGTGAAGGTAACCGAAGAGAACAAGTGGACACGTCTTTGACAGCGTTGTTAGTGCATGCTCATTAACGAGGATAAAAACCTACCCGACGTCATGGAACCCAACGACGAACACCTCTGGATGCAAGTGTGAGAAATGGGATCGGAAAAACCAAAGTGTAGAGCATACCCTCCTCTGCCAAGAAATCCACACAACTGACAGGCTTCTTCACTTGCAAGCATTTCTTCATCTCGCCAGTTTCTACGTCCCAGAAGCGAATGGTCTCGTCATAAGATCCTGAAATGAGTCGCTTGCCTGAAAAGAGGGCACTTGGAATGAAACGGGTGCTACGCTCTGGCAATGATAGTGCATACCTCGTAAGAGCAACGTTGTGCAAAAGTTGCTATGACCATTCAAAAACCTGATACTCTGTGGCAGAGCGTTCGCAAAGTTGGATTCGCGGTGGTGCAATGAACGATACAGGGGGAACCTAGCATAAGGTTGAAGAATTGACATCAGCTTGAACAAGGACTGAGAGATCAAGAGATCAAAGACATACCATCCTTCAGGTGTATCGGGTGCTCTGACTGAGACAGGATCATGCGCTGTCAATTGAAGAGCATGCCAACGCCACAATGCGGGGTGTCTGGTCACCGAGAACCATTTCTTCGATACCTGGGCGTGACCACGTCAGTTCCCAACGAATCTTCACTTAGCGAAGCGTTCAATCGCCACTCACCAAACCAGCCTTGACAACTTCCTTGACACTCAGTTCTCTGAGGATGCGTAGCGCCAATTCTGGCGCCAGCGTACCCACTATATCAAACGTTGACCTGAGGTATTTCTGCAAAAGAAGGATTTGTAGGGGAATATCTCCCGGTAACAGCGCTACAGGACGTGACAGAGGCACGAATGAAGGGAAGACAATGGCCAAATACGCGGCGAGCGGTGCAAAGGATGGTTCGTCAGTATGTCATATTAGGAGATCTAGTTGGACGAGATCCACGCACAATCTAAAATTAATCCAATTCTGTGGAGACGCGAAGTCGGTGGTCAGCGTGTGATGGGCGAGATGACAGAGGAACAGAGATGAAACACCAACAAAACACTCGGCTCATGGCATAGCCCAGAGACGAGTATATATACGCCGAAGGGCGACGCAAGATATAGAGTGAGAGACTCACAGCTTCATCCTTGCCTCCCGCTTCAGCCCCCTAACAGCCCTTTTCACTTCCTTTTCATCGAACTCTCCCCTCCCATCGCCCCTCAAGGCACTCGCCAACCCTGCTCCTTCGTCCTCATCCAGAGGCTCTGCGTACGCGCTCCAGTATCCCTTCGCTTTCCGGCCACCACAGATGCAAATTTCGCCTGCATCGACCGGGGCTTTGGATTGACTATTCGATTGAATTTGCGCCTTGAGGATAGATAATTCGGCTTGGAGTGCATACGCCTGGGCCGCACTACTTGCTTGCGCCCGCTCCAGAAGGCGCTTGTACGATGTGACACGCGTGAGATGGATCTTCCGAAGATTGTTCAAGGACCCTTCGAACTAATTTGGATATCGTGAGTGAACAGATACAAAGACAGTGCATATTGAATGCGAACAGAAGATTAAATAACGGCAGAATTGCTGGAAGGACGGGAGCGTAAAGTCAAACGTAAGGTACGGAGGTACGGAAAAGAAACATCCGCCTGGAACCATACCACGATACGAAGAACGTTGCCGAAATGGGGAGCAACACGGACTTACCTCCTCGTCTCCAGCTTCTTCGCCAATGTCGGTTATCATTTCAAGCGTAATGTCGTCCGGGTCCCGGTCGTCCCAAGAATAACCTTCATTCGCATTCACCAATGTGGAAGCACCATTCACTTGGCTGAACGGACCGGATCCATTGGCGACACTCGTAGGGTCGTTCAGGCTCGTGGGCTGCGCTAGCAACGATTCAGATAGGAGAGCCACGGACTCGTGTCTACTTCCACCGACACCGGAAGCAGGAGAACCTTTACGTTGTCCTTTCTCCACCGAAAGCAGATGGGATTTTGAGGGTGTCAGATGCGTTTGAGATGATTTGTCCGGCGTTTTGGTGATTTTGGGAGACTTGGCAGGGTTGGCCTGTCCTGGGGATTTTGCTGGGGTTCCGCGAGGAGACTTCCCTGGAGTCGTCTGAAGCGGTGATTTTGCGGATGTCCCTTGAACGTTGCTACGCGCGGGCGTGGCCTGCTTAGCAGTGGACGGGACCGTACCGGTGACGCCCGTGCTCATGGCACGGGCACGGGCAGAACCTCTGGGTGGTTGCATTCTTTTAGCAGCAGCGCCCGAGAAGGAAAGGTTGATGGGAGGAGAGAGCGAAGAGGTTGAAAGAGAATTTGAGTAGGACTGCGAATTCGAGGGCGCGTGCGTTGGTGCTTTCCGTGAAGGAGTGGGAGTTTCCGACATGACCCTCGCACGCGAAGGCGTGGCCTGCACGCCCCCCGGTGCTTGACTCATCGGCACAGAGGACAAGGAGCGCAGAAACGCGCTTGGAGGTCCGATCAAGGAAGTACGGCGACCTTTTACAGGCGAGGGTGAAGTAGGGTCAGCACGCTTCGTCACAGGGACTGGCAGCCGGTGGCTCGACTGTGAGGTTGCGCTTGACCTGGACGCACTCGTCCGCTTGGAGGCGGGCGGGACAGGCGTCCTGTTTGGCGAACGAACATTGCCGGTCGCGGAGACCGTAGAGGTGGTGAGCGTCGTCGAGGTGGGTGACGACGATGGCTTCACGGTCGTGCATCCGCTGATATTGCTAGCGTTGGACATCGCCCGCGGTTTTGCGACGCTCAATAAAGAGTGTTTCGACGACGCTGACCGCGGCATTGAATAACGCGTCCGCACGGAAGCTTCAGAAGGCGCAGGCATGGCGTTTCCGTTCAACAGCGGGCCTCAGTTATGGATGATGGGGATATAAATGGGTATCTTGGGGGTATCTGGCGAGGTGTTCGTCGCTATCACGAACGGCGGCGAGCGTTGCGACAATAATGATGGTAGGACCCTGACCGCGTTCCCATGGTGGCAGGTGCCACTCTTTACATTACATTTGCGGTTCTACATACAAGCCCTTGTGCAGCTTCCTTGCCGCGCACCATAGCAGCAATAGCACTGGCATGAAGACAACCTTGGGACCCTCGACTCAGTGTCCAACTCGGTCAGTAAATTCAGATTCATGATGCCGTTGGACCATGGTCATTGTTAACATTATAGTGGCCCTGCGTTAAATTGTCTCCCGGTCATCGGGTGCCTTCGCCACACATCACACGTACCGAGTGTCGTCGGGTGGCGCTGAAGAACAGCTTCCTTGAAGGTAATCACTCACTGACTCTGACGTCCGCGAACTGTCTCATCCAAACGGCTTTTGCATAGCTGTGAACATGTTGATCACCTTGTCGATTCAGCTACACACACCAGTTCTCACCGAGAAGTGATTCGTTGAGCCTCAGTTTTTTCGCTTGACTCCGAGCTCGCGAGGAGCGCGCCACACCGAGGAAACGGGAGCTCCACGGAAACGTGCTACACCGACGCGAACGCCTCAGTACGTATTACGACCAGGTATGTCCGAGGTGCCCTGCCATTTATCCCGCTGAGAACCAAGTGTCTCAAGTTCGGTCGGCCGCTGATCGGAGTAGAAATTATTGATCAAGGGAATCCGGACGACATTCGGAGGCCTGCCAGGGTCCGCCACACGAATGATCGAGGAACACTAGGTGTAGTATGTGAGTTTTGAAGCTTATTCCACTAAATCGTACTGAATTCGCGAGGCACGGTAGTAGATTAGGTTGTGCAGAAATGAAACATAATTAAATTCACCAACCTACTAACTGTTCTTCTCCATCAGACGCAAGGAGACGATATACACCTCGTGCCCTGGGATTCAAATCACAGTCAGGTAAGGCAGGGGAGTACTTACATATGACCACAACTTTGCAGCCAGGGAGAAAGACGGCAGGCGCATCGTGTTCAACATATCGGACTTGTCCAAGTCACGATAAAGCACATAACGGGGCCCGAATCCTTTGTCGATTTTGGACACTCAGTGCATGAAACAGGCCATTCCCGGGCGCTTCCTTAACAGGGGAATGGCGTTTTAATTTTGAACTGGCGAGATGAGCTCAGATAGGCTGATCTTCAAGCGAGCCTTTTGGGACCGAACTCTCCTTGATTGGGTCCGATGTCCATAAGCGCATGTATACTATACATTCACTCTGCTCTCGCGTATCTTGTTTTATGTAAAACTTGACAGCGGATTTTGCGGATCAAATACTCGCGGTAGGCGAGTGTGTATTGCGCTCCTAAGTAGGATTTGGCTTATCTTACCAATCCCTTGTGATGGATAGGATCGGGTGATAATATGTATATATGTTGTGGGTCGAAATGCACTGGGACCATTTCCTAAACGTGCGCACCCAGATAGACCCCTGAGCACGACGACTCCCCACTCTTTCGTGGCGCCGTGGGGGTGAAAGTCATCGTTGAACCCAACTCGAGACTAGCCAGCTGAATCAGACTGGTACTGGTCTCCTCATCAGCCGATGGACGAACCCACACCCCACGCTCTCGACCGTGTCGTTAGTAGGCTCGGCGGCCTGGCATGGGCCACAATCACCCCGTCATTCGAATACGTAGGAACACAAAGCTGGGGCCACCCCGTCGGGTGACAACGGCAAGTACTGGCCGGCTTTGGCCACGGGGAACTTGAAGCGAGTGCCTCGTGCCATACCTCGTGGCCAAACGAGTATGATTCCTTAGTCCGACTGATGTGACAACTGACATCGGACTCTGAGAGGACTCGGACTTGTTCAGTTAAGGAAGCTAAGTTACTTTGATGCCGGTGCGTTCGCAGACTCCGAAGATACAAGACACACTGTAAACGGCGTCTTAACAGATATTAACTTGTGTACGATGTTGAGGGCAGAAAGTGTCGTGACATTCATTTCGGATCTAGACTACAAGTACAAGAGGCGGAGATCAAGAAGTTTCGCATAGATGTCGTGAGTGTATGCCTGTCCTGCAGACGAGCCTGATGGTACACCACCCCAGCAATTATAATGGAGAAAGACAAGTCCCGGTGCCATGGAAGAGCCGCCAATATCCTGGTAAAAGGTGGGCGAGAGAGAACCACAACTGCAAACTCCATCAGCAACATGTACGGAATAACAGTCCGACTCTCGGATTGGCTTACGCTATAGAGCTGACATGATCTCCGATCTGCCTTGGTGCTCTGGAGTGTCATGAACCTTGTGCCCACTATACCAGCGTACGCGACAAACGCCGCGCTACAAATCACATCGACCTTCCACAAGCACGTCAAGCAAATGGACCAAAAAGGCAACCCGACCATGGCGGAGAGTCGGGCAAGAGAGGGAAACATAATGGGGAGAGTTTTTCTTCCGATCAGCCGATCGCCTTCTTCGTCTTTGAAGTCCTGACAATGCATCGTCGTAGAAAATATCACCAGGCTCATGGCCACGGCAATCAGCGCAACTGGCTCTACGGTGGATCTATCACATCCTGCAGAAACGGTGAACGATGGGCGAACAAGGAGCGAGCACACCAACCAGCGACAAGAGTTCCACCCAGTTCGAACAATGAATAGCCTATTGCAGTCATAACGTTCTTGGAGAGCCAGTGCTCGTGTCCCTGGAGTTCGTTGTACCAAAGGACCATCGATGCAATTACCACGCTGACGGTGAACAAGTAGATGCTGTATGAAGCGGAAAGGCACAAGCATGCCGGAGTGAGAAGCCAACGGAGGATTGTAGCGTCTCGGACGCTAATGAGGCCAGAAGGAATTGGACGCCAGGATTTATTCTTTCCGTCTTCTTCTGGGTCGACCAACTGGTTAGAGGCCTCGAACTGTAAGAGATGTAACCAAATCCAAAATACGACAGCGGGAAGCTGCCTGAAATCACAAAGTGGAGCAGCGGCGGCAGCGAAGAGGGTCTAGAGATACCGTCAAGATGAGCGTGCGCAACCGTACCGAGTCGGTTTATGCTTACTGTCGGGATGAGGACTGTGAGGAAATCGGTCTTCATATACAGGTAGAGAACGCGAACGCAATGTTCAACGTTTTGCCAGGATACGAGTCCAGTCATGGTGGGGTCGTGAAATCGTGAGGGTCGTGGAGGGGGCTGCTTGTAGAACCGGGAGTTTCAACGCCAGAGCGATTAAATAGACCATCGGTGTCAGTCATTCGGATTCTAATGCATTGGCCCAAGCGATGGGACGACTGCGAAAGGAAGAATGCAAACATCTTGACAGGGTGAGATCATAGCCGAGGCAGCCCAGAAACAAATCAATTTCAGGTTGACATACGGTGCTTCCCCGGTCCGCGACGTATCAGTTACGACGTTGCGTCACCAATCTCTCGGACACCCCGCATCGAGAAACAGACCGGTAGCCGAGCATCCTGTGTCCGGGCTAACCTTTCTGGTGCCATGGTGTACTTCCAGAGGTCAGGCGGACCTTGGTTTCTTTTTTGCTCCATTGCTCCATTCGCACCTTCCAGTGACCTGTGAGGCAGTCGTCAACCGCCTTAACGTTGGATTCTGTTTTTGCACATACAGCGTCAATACAGTGTGGGCGAGGGCTTATCTGTGTTTGTTTAAAGTAGTTCCGTCATCACATATTTTGACAGGGTCTATGGGAGCTATGTGACCAACCCCGGCAATGATGAACTGCAAGAGGTAAGAAAAGTAAAAAGAGAATAGTGAGTGTCGGGAAGGTGACGAGTCCGAGTCCGAGTCCGCGGCAGAAGACCTGGTACCTGTTGCATGTGGGATGTTGTTGTCCCGAATGACCGGTTGTGACAGGATGTGCCGACGGTTCGGGCGGTGGGTTTACAGCCTTCAAGTGGTGGATACTCACCGATCCATGTGCGAGTGTAGAGCAGGGTCCGACCACATATGGTCTTACGAGGCTTGGCGGCCGTCGGCTGGAATGATCCTGAGCTTCTTCGCTTCAGTGACGTGGTGCTACTGATTCCCTGAGCTTGAGCCTTGCGGTGCTCATCTCCTTTACTTATTGGATTGAATAATTGAAAACCCAGCTCGCGGGTACGGTGCCGAAAATCATCAAGGGACGGGAGCTCCCAGTGATAATTGCAGTATTCGGCTCACCCAGAAAAGGTCCCCCTTAGTCACCATAAAGATAAACGTCCTTAGGGCTTGAGAAATTGTCTGAGGCGATCTATCTGCGCCTGCATATTGTACAATTGCGAAACCAATATTGTGTGTCTATTTTCCAACCGATATAAGGCTTCATCGTCCCAGCCCCCGTCCTCATCCCGGTCGTGTTCCTCTGCTCGAGGTGCTCCAGATACTGAAAGCGATGGTGCATTTAAATAGCGAGTGGACTGAGAGGGGGTGATTGTCGGCGTAGTGCTTCGGCGGCTCAGCATTGACATTGCTGATCCAGGGCGGGGACTTGGACTCGGACTCGGAGGTCCGTCCGATCCTGACTCCGTCGCTTCGGACTCTGATGCAGCTGGGACAGGCGGGAAGTCACCAGACGGCCTGTCTGTGGCGGTTACGATAGGTGGTGGCCCGAATCTGAGTTCTTTTCTGATGGAGCTCGCTCGGTTCTGGTGGATGGAATCAAGGATTCGAGGCTTTCTGCCGCTGGCCAGAACCTTTTTTCGTGCACTCATGCCGATACAATCCACGAGTTGCCTCATCGCTTCCCGATCGGAAACCGCGCGACGCATCAATGTGCGACCGATTGTGTTTGTCCGTGGGAGCGTCTGATGGAGAGACACGTTATGCCGCCGAATGGGAGTCGTGAATGCATTCGGGTGATGAGATGGCGCCTCGCTTCGTTCATGTGGTGAACTGCGGCTAGATTGAACGGGAAGTAGAGGCCGGGGGGTGTTCAGGACCTCCGGAACTCCTCGACCCGTGCTGCCATCTGAAAGTATAAATGCGTCCTTTGGGGGTCCCCAAGAAAATCCAATGAAGGAAGCGTCAGTCTTGGGAGATCCGGATTGAGGGGTGGCGCGGGGAGTCGAACGTAAAATAGACCAGCCTGGAGACGTGCTCACGGATGACTGGAATAAAGCAGAAAAATGAAATGGGTGTGAAACACTTTCATCTTGGGGCTCGGATGGTGCACAGTAAGGTGCTTCTGCAGCGGATGTCGCGTATGTGAATCGTGGCACATGGAGTGCAAGTGGAGCATCATCTAGAGATCCACTGTTACTAAAGGGAACGAAATATCAAATAAATATGTAGAACGTGTATTACCCGTTCCGACGCTTGCCCAGTGGGTGTATTTGAAAAACGGATGCTCAGTGATCTCCAGCACAGTCCGACGACCGAGCCGGCGCTCGCGAGAGGTCAAAAGTCTCCAAGATATCAGACCCATCGCCGAGGTGACTACAAGATGAGAGACTTACCGTTGTAGCAGATCTTGACAGGATTCTGAGATAGGGATAGACTTGTCGAACCCCAAGCTAGTCTAGAAGTGCATGAGGTGACGGCAATAGCAACGATAGAAGAGTGCGAACCTCGTGGTCCATGATCCTAAGATAGGTCGTCCTAATATCGTTAGCAAAGAATGGCGTTACACCATATACTAGCTCGTAGAGCATAACTCCGAGGCTCCACCAATCTGTTTCCAAGCCACAGGTGCTGACCAGCTTCTCGGAGCCAGGAGAGGCCGGGGACTGATCAGAGAGTTCAAGCGCAAGAAGAGCATCTTCGTGTGCCTGCAGAATTTCGGGCGAAATGTAATCACAGGTGCCGCAAGGGACAAGTGAGTGACGTTGGGGAATGTTCTGGCTTCCATCCGGTTCTGGGGAAGACAGGGGTGCCGCAGATCCAAAATCGATCAATTGTAGATGAAAGTTTGAGGTCAGGACAAAGTTGTGGGGTTTGATGTCACTGTGTTATCGTGGTTCAAGTGGTATCCACCTGGTTCAAACTGGGGCCTACCGGTGTGCAAATCCTTGAGAGTGACACCAATGAATCGCACATACAGCTTGGGGAGCCCACCATTCTAGGTCAGCTTCTAGCACCCTGCCGCCATGGGGACTGGACTCGAGCACCTCCCATAAGGTGCCTCCTTCGGCGTAATCCATGACGAGGTTGAGGTGTGTAGGGGTCTGGAACGAACACAAAAGGTGTGGTGCCCACGCGGAGTTACTGCGCTTGGCAAGTAGCAAAACATCGCGTTCGGTTTGCGGGGAGCATTGCTGTTCAAGCTTGAATCAACCACGACAAAGCCATTTGTTGACGTAGATTACATCACGGGATCTGAGAGCGAATGCCCTTTCGATCGATTTGCGGACATAAACGCGTCCATCAAGGGCACAGTTGACCACGTCAATCTGTATCGACACTCAGCGGATAATATACAAGCGTAGTGATGGCACGAACGACACCGAACTGGCCACGATCTAAGGTTCCAAGTACGACGAGATCTTTGTCGGTAAATCGCAAGGAATCAATTTTGATGGTTTTTGCTGCATTTAATTAAGCATAATTCGATCGATCGACTGTGACGGAGCGTACGAAAAGAACTCACAAGTCTTTCCGATTGTATTCTGACCATGTAGGACGCGGTCGAGAGCAATACCTTGTTCGTCGTCATCGTGAGCTTGCAGCAGCGAGCTGAGAAGATCCCTCCGCTCCGCCCACGGTAAAGACATGCATCAGCTCGAGTTGTGCAGTTTTTGGTGGTAACTCTGGTTTGGCATTGTTTGTGTCAAGTAAATGTGTTGACATTCTTGGTAGTCCTTGAATAGAACATGACCAGTACCACACATTCCCGGGATCCTGCTGTTGATGCAACTGTGCAACCCGTCAACTAGGGCTCCGTCCTCCGTACCGTTCGCGACAAGGTGGGCGCGACGACCGGTTGTTGCGGCCAGCAAAATTCTGGGGGTTACGATGTCATTCGTTCTCTTCGTCTCGTCGTGTGCCTTCCCCTTTATCCAGACCCAGAGCTCTCTGGCCAAATCACGCCCGAGATAATGGATCGGAACGTCAGGAAGACGGCCAGAATGCCCACATCGATGGAATATGTCCCAGCTCACACCAATATCCCAGTGCCACACACCATTCATTCATGCCTCGATGCAGGGCTTGACGATGTTCGGTCCCCTTGTGTCGTTTTGAAGTCCGAGGCGGAGGGCACACCACTGTCTCGCTTTTGGGATGAGATGCCGGACGCCCAGCGCGACATAGTTCTAACACAAGTCATTGATATCCCGCTTGATCTGTCCATACATCATTTCGACAAGTTCGGAAGCCTGTTCAAGACTGGGGATGGTGGTTGGTGCATTGAGCCCTCCCCAGAGGACGATGACATTCCGGAGGTGACCTACACGAGCAGTACAGACCAATGCTTGGCCATCGCTAACGCGCGTCTCCAGAAAATACAATACAATCGATTCGGAAATATCGCCAACGAGATTGATTACACCCATCATTGGTTCATGCGTTTGTTCGTTCCATCCGTTTACGACAAATTTTTTTTGACGCCAAAGGATTCCCCTTGATGCATGGCGACTTCCACTCCCAAAATATTCTTGTCATTGATGTCGGTGCGGCAGTGCGCTCTTGACCACGATGGTAGATCTAATTTCATGACAGATTGCTTACGCGCACCCCTGTCGGGTGGTTCATTCACCGGCCGGTGCAGGGATCATTCCGTGCATTCGTAAGGATCCATCTCAAGCATGTGCCGCCTAACAGTCTCATTGGATGTCACATCTCCGCTTTCCATCATTCTCGCTATCCGGCAAGCCGACAATTCAGGAGGCCATGAGATCGTAGGACCAGAAATGTCGTCGAGAGCCTTGTACGGCAAAGTCCGAACCATTCAGTACCCGGTGTAGTGCAACCCCTTTCGTACTATAGCGTAAAAGTTCTGGTGGTGGAAATGCCGCGGCCAGAGGTTATATCCACCATCTCTTGATCCCTCACAGGTTTGTTGGGACCCATCGCTTCGTTTTCGCTGATACAAATCGCGATGGCGGCTTGCTACCTCATTCCACCTGCGTTGGATAATCCATTTAATACTTATTCCGACGGGCCCTTGTCTATGTCGTTGACACTGGATGCCCCATCAGTTAGCGTGATAAGACATGCCACTCGAAGCACCCAGAAATGACCTCGTTTCGCATTCCAACCTATTTCAGGTCTGGCAGCAAATATTCTTTGCCGATTAGGACAACAAGGCGTTGTTGTAAAGTGTCATGATCTCGTTTCTGCGTTCTATTCTCAGGACTGACAGCAAATATCCCCCGCCAATTAGGGCGACAAGACGTTATAAAGTACCCACGAGTGACCTCATTTCTTTGTGTTGTCATTCTAGCGGCCTCAGTTCGGGCGAGAGAGGGAATGCTCGATTAGTTGATCAAGATGATAAGATATTGCTGCGGAGTACCCACAGGCTAATCCAACTCAGGTCTCACGGTATGCATCCCGATTAAGATGACCAGAGTCAATCTGCCAACATTCACCGGCACTTCCGCGTCACCTTCTACAGCCGAGTTCGGTGTTCGTGGCTCTGAACATACATGCCATATTGAATGCTTCGGTTTTCACGGAAGGTCTGGTCTAACGATACTTGGCGGAACGTTCTGCCCGGTTCGTTAACCCGATGTCATCATAAAGACGAACCGATCTAGGAATTCCGTGTTTCAGGTTAGCTTTCCTGGCGGGGAAGAGGACGGGCGTCGACCGCGCGGGTCATTGCCGCCTTTACCCCCATTGCCTGTACCTGTATCACCGACTATGCCAATCTGAGCCATCCGGCCACAGCTACACGCAACCCGGTCATCCCGATTCTATACCATTCTTGCTTCCTGTCACTCGCCCCTACACTCGTAAAGGACTAAAGAGGTCAACGGTCAAGGAAATCTCCTTTCATTGAGAGCTGTACATTCCCACAAGCTGATGGGGGATGATCAACTCGCCAAGGACTGGTGCCATGATGACTCCGAATTTTCCCCATCCACGGATGTCATGTTCAACAGTGATGAATGGCATTCGGAGATCTGAGCGCCTTGAGCGCAGCTACACAGCGTTTGCGATGACAAGTCCCCTCCAGGTTTGACGATCATGTGGGCATATGGGCAAGGATATTCAGATCATACAATGTAGCGGCTCGTCTTCACACTGGGAGGTCCGTATACAATTGCAAAGTTCAAGGGCTATGATGGTCAGCACCCTACGCGACGCCTTGGTTTACGACTCGATAGGCACTGTGGATGAAAGAAGCGATTACGTGCCAACCTACCGCCGTCGATCGTGTTGATGCAACCACACACCCCAAAATGTGAACATGACCTCAACGGTTTAATACCAATACATTTCTTGTGTCACACAACATGACCTCAATAACATGATCACCATCTGCGGAAGAATCCCTTTAGCATTTCAAATGGCAGCACGAGCAGGGGACACTCACGATACAATGCTATATACTGGGGGGAGCCCATCGAGCCACTTTTCCTGACGAATCGCCCACCCAAAGCGCCTCGCTGAGTGAAGGGGCGCATGTCTCAGCTAACAGGGCAAGGAAAAGAAACAAGGCTCACCCGATGAAACTCAGGGACGTGATGGATACAGCAGCGTTCTTCTCCGCTTCCAAGTCATGTATTTTCAGGAAGCTCCACCGAGCTAGGGCATCCCTCGGGGTGTCTTCTGCATTCCAGGTATAGAGCGCAACGGAGCCATCTGCATGGCCAGCGGCAAGGACGCCTAGATGAGAGTAATCCCGTTCATGAAAGGCGATGGACGTCACACAGGGAAACCGTGTAAGACCAGTCGTCCCGAGATCCAATCTTGCAATCGGTCGCGCGTTGATGGTGTGGAGTCGTAATGAATGTGCAGAGCACGTCGCGATGTACCCCTAGTCGCGACGTAAGGTAGATAAACAATGCCACATGTCCAACTCACTGTGGATTCGTTGATTGCGACGAGATGCACAGCTGCGTCCTCGATCGAGCAATCACCATCTGCATGCCAAATCGATCGGATGTATAGTCCCCTGTTCAGATCCCACAGAATAGCACTCCCGTCTAAGCTACCACTGATCGCTATCGACCATGCCCTGGATACACCAAGACACGTAATAGGAGCACTGTGTTTCCGCAGAAGATGAATGAGCGTCAAGGAGGGCTCTTGTCTCTTGCGGGTCCTGGTGGCCGTCGTACCCACGAATGGCGACAATGATGGAGGCGCGTGGGAGAGACGCCAGACGCGTACCAAAGAATCATTTGATCCAGTCACAAGGGTGTCTTGGTCTGCGAATGCGGCACAAGTGGGAGATGTAGCTTCGATCGTTTGTACAACCTAAAACAAAGTACTGTGCATCACCGTCGAATATAAGAGATTTCGTGCAACATTTACCGTGCCATGGTGAAACACTCGAAGGGCACCATCTTTCTCCCACCGTACTTGTTCGTCGGAACGTGATGGAGGAGAGAGCAGACCTTCGGGCACAGGGATGACTTTGCCACTTCCATCCTTTGCTATACCCGCTACGGGCCGGTCGAGTACAACTGTCATGAAGCCGTGAGCACGCAATGACGCGACCACCACAATCACTAATGTTCTTGACCTTTCAGTGGCCGAGGGTCCCTAGCCAACGCTAATGCATCCTCTGGTATCCCTCGAGAGGCACGCACTGGCAAGCTGAGGATACCTTGTACATTCCTCGGTGGATGTGACGAATCAAAAAGCCTTCGTGGCGTCTGTCCAACTATTTCGGAGCGTAAGCCCCCATAATACAATACTCTGAGTCGACAAACTCACAATTGTGAATGATCCCGACCGTCGCTTCCCGTTCGAGAGGGTCTGTGATCTTGTCCAGGTCTATTGATATCGGTAAGGGATGGCTATCCTTCAAGGTTTGAAATCCGGCTCGCCTATCGCTCCCTCGTAGCTGAGTGGATGAAACACATTTAGAGAATCAACGTCACGTTGTTTGCATCCCCATATAAGATCGATCCATGCTGGGAGGTTCTCGCTCACGTAGCGACTCTCCAGGGCCTTGAGCGGAGAGACATAAGCAACACGAAACAAGTTGCACGACGCGTGATGGATGATACGCCAACACTCACTTGGCGATGCATGTGTACGAACAAGAGAGGATCCCCCTTGGCCCATGGTGGTAACTTGACGTTGTGGATCTTTTCGCCCGTGCTCGTCGACGACCCAAAGTCGAGATTGGACAGGTTCTCGAGAAACCTAGTCGCTGCGTAAGGTACGTATTCGTCGCTCTGGTTAACAGGACCTTACTCTGGACACGTGAAAAACTCGGGAATGAGTTCGCGAACATCTCCTCTTACGTCTTGCGAGGCAGACAGATATGCCCTCTCGATGTCACTGCACCCTTTCATCAGCCACACATATAATGAAAAATTCACCAACGCACATGAACAGTCTATCGGGAAGATCCCAATCCCCACCCTGCGGCAGCCAATGAACACCAGGTGCAATCCCTATCAAAGCAGAGATGTACCTGTAACGTCTTGAACATAGTCGTATACGGCGCTATGCGAATCAAAAAATGGCAAACGATCATGGACCTGCCATCAAGTGGTGTTACTCTCCCGAATGATGGATCCGTGTCGGAAAACCAAACCGTACGAGCTAAAATGAGTACCGTAGTGAAACGGTTTCTCTCCGACGCTTTCCAAGTTTTCGTATCGACTCTGGGCAATCGCACAACGTTCTGGCGTCAGAGCGCCCATCGGCTTTGTTAGGCTAGGAGACCACAGCGTGTCAGCCGTAGCAGCCGGGAAGTATGGGAGACGATTTACTCCCGGAATGAATCAGGCGAAGACAAGTCCAACACATCCGAGGTATAATCCTTCAACACCCAGGCTTTTGAATGGTCAGATGAATACACGCATGTATCCACAGGGACGCAACATACGAAAGACCGGGTACTGCGTCGCGTCGCTCGGCGTGCGTCCCGAGAGCTGGTTCAAGATACTGAGATATGTGTACTGACCGTATTCAGGTGTGAGCCATGCACGACGAGAACACTGGTTCCGCCTACATTGCTAATCTCTCTGTTTTGCCATTGTCGCTGAGCCGTCGTCAGCGCCTTGTCATGCGCGCTCAGTGCCGCTCGTCCCTTTCCCTTGGGCATTGCGATGCTCATCTCGCGCAGTACGAGCCCGAGCATCGAGACATGCTCCTGCGTCGAGTGCTGCTTGATGAAGACCTGTAGCCTCTGTGAGACATCATGCCGATGTGCACCATCCAGAAATACGGCCAACAGCGTCCGACTGTCCTTGAAGAAAATCTCCAGGCTGACCTCCGTAAGCTTGACATCACTCGAAGATACGAAACACTCACGCAACGTCTCTGAACAAAAACGATTTGTTCGAGAAGCCTGCAATTTGTTCGAGAGACCTACGCTCATAAACACGACGTGCACGAGGGGCCCACAATTCTACACTCACCATCGTCGTGCCCTCTGGGGACTCTTCAGATGCGGCGTACTCCCAGCAACGAAAAACATCCCCTTGGGCGCGTCTACAGCATCAATGAGCTCGCCCACATCGTTCTCGATGAGCCCATCCAGCATGTACAAATGCGTATGCCCGAAGATGAGCAGCCCCGCTGGGAAAGTACGCAGAGTCAAAACACGGGCCCGCTCGAGGGAGACATGTACGCACGATACGAGTCCACCCCGGACACGCGACAGATCGTGCTCACGGCCTCGATCACGTCCCCCGGCTCGAGCTCGTGCCGTACCCGCCGATGCTTGTCCTCCGTAATCTCCTCTGCCAGCGCACTCATATTACCATTGTCCTCCACGTCGTCCCTCACCGTACCGTCCATCTGCAGCATCGACGACACCTCCGCGTCCTGTTCTCCATTTGGGCTTTGTTCTGCACGGTCCATCAGGCTGGGCATGGCCGACTCCGAAAACGGCTCGAGCTTGTTCCTGAACATCGTCATCAAATGCCACACACGAACAGAAACCGAGGCGTGACTCACCGCGTTCGATGTGGGCCCTCTGTCTCGTCCAATCTCCACGTTCGCTCGGGCCCGAGGTGGCACCATACATCGCGCTCTGAACATCCACCCAGGACGGCCTCGCTAGCGACCGCGACACGCCGGCGGCGCTCGTGCCTGTCGGCCCCATGAGCAAATATGAGCGTAAGCCACAAAAGCACACACGAGGCGATCTTACATGTCGATGACCGCCTTCCGATATCTCTCACGCTCAGACGCAACGATTGTGCCCCTCCACTCCTCCAACCGAACCATACTTTTTCGTAACGCTTCGTCCTGCACAAACGCAAGCCGACTAGGCGCGTTGCCGCCACCTCCCGCCGGTTGTGCACCAGGCTTGGTGATATCCAGTATCTAACAGCCAACACACCATGTCAACTCATATCCCCGTGGCCACACCCGTCTGCAGACTCACCTGCTGCTTCTGCGCGGCCGACACGTGGTTCCCCATTGCAACTAACAACCCAAAGTGTGTCAGCTTCGCGGACACCTTCGCATCGCTGCTCCCAGGTGAAGACGCGAGACACTCGATCAGAATCTCCGTCGAGCTCTGCGACCGAAACAGCTGCCGGAACACCGACTGCGCATCATGAAGCTCGATCAGGTCGTCCAGGATCCGTTCTACAATGGCCCAAGATGGTGCTTCAATCTGGGAATCCGAATACGTCGCCAGGCCCCGCCGCAACGCAAGCAACACCACCGCAAGCATCTGCGGACATCGGACAGCGGCAGCGCCACTGGATGGCCCCACGACACCGTCCCCTGCACGTCCTAGCAGCAACTCGAGCGCAGCGGCGTGTACCGCGTCGTCCCAGATGGGCGGCAATACCCGTTTCAGCGCCAACCACCCGCCCGCAAGCTCGAATCGCCTCCCAAAGGACGACGACGAGCCGATTCCGATTCCGACCATCGCAAGGATCTGGCATGCCAGCGCGGGCGATGGGTCCGGGCCAAGCCACAGCAGCGCGATGCGCGCGGCGGGGAGAGCTTCTGCGAACTTGACGTACATACTCGGGACGCGGAGGAGCGATATCACCGCGTCCAGCACGAGCCGTGCCTTATCGGCGTTGTTGCCGTTGCTGT
>JBBPLN010000408.1:0-21282 GCA_038089815.1 Sutorius eximius | reverse complement strand
ACAAGGTGACAAGGTGACAAGGTGACAAGGTGATGAGGTGGCGGAAGGTACCGAGGAGCCGTTGTGGCGTGAAGGGATGACAGAGGGCGACTATCATGCAGTCCTGTAATGAAACAAGAGAGGGGTCCAGAGGACGAGTCGATGGTGAATACCGGTGAAGGTACATAGGGTCGTCAAGGCAAGGGTCAAGGCGGTCATGTGATCAGAGAAGTCACGAGAGGTCACGAGGAGAGGCACGTGATCAGGGGAGTCACAAGGGGTCACGAGGAGAGGCACGTGATCGAGGAAAAAGACAGGGGCGTACGCTGATCATAACAGTTCTGGAGCGATTCATCATATTTATGACACACGGGGTTAAGGTCACCATGAATAATTGGTGAGTCAAAAATAGTATGTACTGTTGCTAAGTTATTCATCAAATCCTCAAGATCACCATCGAGACGTACGGTAATCAAGGCCATTGGCAATGTCTGTTAACTGTGGGATGCGTCAGTTGTATTGTCGGGCAGATGTAAAGCAATTGCATGTCAATATGACGTACCATGTGGAGCCGGTGTGCAGTAAGAAGGAAATCATCATAATCTACTAAGAAACTCTGCAGAGTTCCATTGGGCATCCACAATGACACCAATGATGTGGAACCCCGCATCCCAAACCTGCTTGCGATCCCTAAAAATGGAACAATGTTTGCATGCTTTAGTCTCTTCCAAATGTTCAGCTCTCTACAGAGCATCTGTGAGGCAACTAAGACTGGGATTGTCATTTGCATAATGGATATGGCTGACCTTGATAGATTTATTGACACCTCCTTCTAACAAAAGAGTGAACCGAAAAGCCTTCACCACAACCTTTCGAAATGTGTAAAAAGCAGGTAGACAGATATGTTTGATTTCCGAACCTCCTTTGTACTCGAACCGCACATGAGGTGGCACTTGTACACATCACCGAAGCTACTTCCCTTCATGTACAGGCCTGGGATTCTGATGATATGATTCGTGAGATCCAGTCCATGGACGGATGCAAACCTAGCGTGGACCAATCAGGAGGATATCAGTTGTCACTTGTGTTACTCGACAAAGGAATATACTGGAGATTATCCATCGAATGAAGACAGCAAGATCAAGCAACGTAGTCAAGCAAGGTACTTTGCTCTAGGCGCTCATCGACGTTGGACTGGGCAGTGTGTGGGAATCAAGTGGGAATGGATCCGAACAGCCACGGTGCAAGAAAGGCACTTTCACAAATAGTTGGGCGGTGGATTGTTACCACTTGCGGGCTACCCGGCATACCCGGCATTCTCCGTAGGAATTCAGCCTAATGCCCAACTTGGCTGCTGTATCCCCTAACGGCAATGGCAGCGGCCAGGCTAGCTGTGCACTCTGTGCTTTCAACACTCGAACAGACATACACTACAGTTGACCGTCATGCGTCATGGACAAGCTGTGGATGACCCATCACTGGTTGTTTTCAACACTAGGAATGATGGTGTAGTTGTGTGGGGGACAGCCGACCGCCCCGAAGGCGGCGATGGAAGAAGCCATGAGGTTTGCAGGAATACGGTCACCCTTTGGCGCATCCAGACTTGCTACAGTTTTGCTTCGGCGAGAAGGGGAGACAGTTTGTTTGCCCAAGGCACGGGCGAAGGACCGCGGAAGCAGACACGAAGTAGGAGAGGCAGGCTGACCCCTGGCTAGGTTTATATACCCTGCCTATCAGCTGGGGATGGCCAAACTGTGACTTATATAGACACAATGTATGTTTGGGTGTAATATATATCGTCGTTTTTCCGTGGCCCTACTGTGTAACTACCGATTCAGCCAAAGGGGTCGGGTTTGCCCAGCCCTTGTGCTATGTTATGACACACCGACGGCCCAATTAACACTTGATATGGGATTCAGGAGAGTGTAGCTATCCATGGGTTGTCATGATGGTTTGGCTATGAGGGGCGGTCTGTTTCCAGCATCGGGGAACGTACAGTAGGTTCATCAAGGTATTTTACAAGATTACTTCCAAACAGTAGGACATGATGATCTGGAAGATGCTATTCAAACCCGAGGAGTCCTGGTTATCCATGTGCTCGGCAATCCCCGTGGGGCAATGATGGGTTCCTCACTACGTGTGATAGATGCGGAGACTGTATCCTGTGGAACATTGATACCATCGCTAGCTGACTGACTGAGGTTACTACGATTCTCACGTGAACGACATGGAGGGAACGACGGTGACACTACCCACTTAGAAGTAAGTTCAATGTGGTGATTTGGCCCAGTTACACCGTTACTTGTTCTGTCATCAGGTTCCTCGAGGGAGCTGAAGGACGGCCAATGGGTTAGAACAGCCGGTTGAGAATGAATGCAACTTACTACGATGCCATCGCATCGCAGAGACGCCGGGAATGTGGATAACTGTCCAAGAACAGCTCGATAGAGGATATAATGTCGTGCGCTGGAGGCCGTCCGTCCGAAATTGCAGATAAGCACCTGTCGACGAGTTCCCAGTGCTCGTGAGCTATCGGTCGGGATAGTGGACGGGGTGGTGTGTGACCCTGCATCAACTGAACCATAATAGCATAGCCTTCCCCAAGTTCTGACCACGGTCTCTCGCCGGACAGTACCTACGACTGATTGAATGGCGAGGCGATTGTGAGATACTACCCAATTGACTTGCCTGGAGGGCAATGCATCCGAAGGAGTAAACATCGCCTTGGGTTGTCCGTCGTATGTCCGAGGTCGGTGAGAGGTGCTCTGGTGCAACCCATCGTATATTTCCCGGACTGTTTGTGAACCTCTTGAGATAATCTAATGCTTCAGGGATTTCCCCCATCATGGAAGCATAACCAAAATCAACCAGGCGCGCGGTATAATCGTGATCGAGAAGTACGTTGGCCTGTACAAGTTTAGTGTGCAAAAATGATGACGGTTGAACTACGCACGGGAGTGAGGTCGCCATGAAAAATAGGACCGATAGACTTGGAGGAAGTGGGAGTGATAGGTGAGGTGAAAGAGTGCACTGCCGTGGAGTTATTCAGTCGAACAAAGGTTATAATCGGAGAGTCCTACAATAATGTAGTCCATTTGCAATGTCGAGCAACTGCCAGGTTGTGTTAGATGGTAAAATATACCGATAAGAGACCCACGAGTTGGAGTCGGTGATCGATCTCAAGATTTTCGTACTTGCCAAGAAAGCTTGCAAGGTCCCCATTGGGCATCCATAACGAGACCAAGGACATGGAACCAGCCAATCCAAATCCAGTGGCGATACCCAAGAACGGAACAATATTCGGGTGGGTCATTCTCCTCCAGATCCCAAGCTCTCGACGAGCCATCTAGAAGGCAAGTTAGCGCGGGGTATCCATATCTGCAAAAACGGAATGACTTTTGTGGTACTATCTACCGTGAGAACGAATCGAAAGGCCTTGACCGCCACCTGAGTGGTAAGCTAAGTGAAATCGACAGCGTAAGCCGTGGGTGACGCAATACCAATCTAGGACCCGGACTCAGACTGCCTTGATAGACGTCGCCAAAATGCCCTGCTTTCGCGAATTGGTCGCCTTGTTTGACAATCGACCTGGTAAGGTCTTCGGGAGGAGGAGGAAACGCAGCACTGGGGAAAGCGAGAACACAATTGATCATCGATAAGGTATTGGCGTCAATTTCTGCCACCGATTTCAAGACTAAGTGAGAGGACATACTTGGGGACAACCATTGAATCATCTGTTGTGTCACGCATGGTCAAGGTTGGAGTTTCGTAGCGGTGGTGAGCTCAGGGACGACAACCGCATGGAGGCCTTGAGGCTGCATTGAGTACTATTTGTAGACGGTCGGGCGCCAGACACACAGAGCCAGACTCAATCGCTGCCGTGATGGGTGTCACGGTTCATTGATGGGTGCTCATGATTGGTTGGTAATGGTCGAGGGCGTCTACGAATCCATTTGAACAGGTCAGGGCAAAAAATCGTCGTTGGCATGCCTTCAACGTGTTGCTATGGGTGGCCCATCCCAAACCGAGAGGTGTGCGCAGCGGGGATCCGGGTCGCATGGAGCAGTGTCTGAAGCACCAGCCTGAGGAGGGGAGTCAGAGTGCCAGTGCAGACGACCTCCCAAGGCAGATGCCGCGCATTCAAGAAACATGTCGGACATGTTTCTTACCAGCTTCGCGTTACTTGGGGGAGGCTAGCAGAGCTGACCAGAGCTGACTGTCCCCAGTGCCGAGGTCCGCAGAAACAGCCAATGGCTGTCGAATCTCAAGCTGTTCCATCAACATAATCCAAAAGTGCTTAGTGCCGAAGGTGCATGGTATGGATGTCCACTGCACAAATTCACCTCGTATGATATGTCAGGGCTGAGTACTGGAGAGCTGCAGGATATGGAGTGCAGTAGGTTGGTCGGGTCGATGACTCGTGAGAACTTAACAACTGTACAACAGTAGCACGTATACCGCGAGGTCACCGTCAATATTATGACTGAGACCCACTAGTTGTGACCGGTGCCCTGAACTATACACCCATACACCTGTTCCAACGCACTCATAAAAGAATGCAAAGCATCGCTGGTATACATGAATCCTTGATAATAAATTCTTCACGATAGAGCTCCACCCGACCCACTGCTGTCTAGTTAGCAACCTTGAAATATTCAGGAAGGACGTATGTGAGCTTCTCGACATCCTCTTGCTTCTGGTCGACGCTCCTGGGCATGATGGAGAAGGCCATGCTTCCCTTTTCTTCACTCAGGAGGTCGCCTTCTGTAGCCAGGTGCAAGTCTTCGAGGATGTGCGCAGCGACGTGGCGCGAGGTGTTGGCATTCGCGTGGAGTGTTTGCAACACTTGGGAGGCGGTGACGACCTCCGAGTGTGGGCGCCACGAATCGTAATCGGTCGCAGTCGCGATCAACGCGTACCTGCAAGATCACGTGGTCCGTCTTGCGATCCGAATCAATCGTCCAAGAGAATAAGAATAGACGCACCCGATCTCTGCCTCACGCGCCAGTTTCGCCTCCGGTAACACGCTCATGTTGATAAGATCCCCTCCCCAAGCACGATACATCATGCTCTCCGCGCGCGTCGAGAACTGAGGGCCCTCCATACACACGATGCACTTGTCCCGATGCAACACCACCCCACGTCCCTCTCCCGCCAACGCCCGCTCCACCGCAACCTCCAACCACCTCACCAACCGCACGCTGAATGGTTCCCCAAAGGCGGCATGTGCGACAACGCTCGTGCCCTCGAAGAAACTGGCCGGACGAACGCCCTTAGTACGATCGATGATTTGGGTTGGGAGGACAAAGTGGCCTGGTGCGATTTCTTCGCGCAGGGAGCCAACGGCACTGAAGGCGAGGATGGCGCGTACACCGAGGTGTTTGAGTGCGGCGATGTTGGCGCGGGAGGGGACAGCGGATGGAGGGATGCTATGATGTTTACCGTGGCGGGCGATGAAGGCGACGCGTGCACCCGAGGAGAGAGCGCAGATGGTAATGGGGGAGGAGGGGTATCCCCAGGGCTGATCAGCATTGTTGAGTCGGGTGAAATAGGATGAGAAGGAGATGACGTACGGTCTCTGGGTTAAATGTTTCTCTGCCAGATGAAACGCAAAGTAAATCGAAGCGGATATCGTTAGACAAGACTCGGAATGAGCGTAGATTGACATCGACTTACATGGTTGTGAGGTTGTCGAGGTGGTATAGACCGCTTCCGCCGATGACGCCGATCGACACTACAAGGATGTCGTGTCAAAATTCGACGCACGGGTCAAAGGTATGGCCCCCCACCGTTCTCGGGTGCCATACTAATTCAGCTGGTGTTGATTATGGATGTTTCCAAGGGTACTATCCCTTACCCCCAAGCTGGCAGTCACAAATGTCACGATTTGTAACAGATTGTCACACATTATCATAGTGAGATAAACACAATAGAACAGCCGCTTCAAAATAATCCTCAAACTGAATATCCTAGTTGTTACAATCTCACGCAACGTACGGTCGCACGCGCAAGGGTAACCTGCATCCCGTTTCACCCACAATTTTTGGTCGGGGAAGCATTCCATGCCAGGATTCGATCCTGGAATCCTCACCATCACGTAGCTCGAAGACATAGTTTTTGATGAGCACGGTCAACACCGCCTACCAAAGATCGCCCGTAAGAACAACTTCTCCGTGGGCTATACATACGTACCTTGAACTCCGTTACAGCAAAGTTTTTTCCCAAACACGTCCTCGGGCCGTCCACGAACGTAAGTAAATGCCGATGTCCCTGAATTTCTTTTGCCTTGGCCGGAATGCCATCCTGACCGTTCGCGTCCTCTAGCCATCGGCTGGGCCGGAAAACTTTGGCGTCTTCACCCCAAATCGCGGCGGAGCGATTTATGGATCGTATCGAGATGCCGATGAGCGTGCCTTTGGCGATAGTCAGGCTGTCGGCCAGCTCGCCAGACTTGGTGCGGACTGGTTCGGAGAGCGGGATAACATCATCTTCGACAGCCTGTTGTTTCGAACGACCATCAATTACCGAACAGGAAACGAGGACGGAAGTATGGAGAGACAAAACCGGGACATACAATACGTGTAAACTCGGCAACTGGGGGATGGATGCGGAGGATCTCATGGGTAATAGCGTCGAGGTAGGGAAGACCATTTGTGAGTTCATCGTATGTAGGGTCTGCGCCGTGCTCGATAAGCTCGTTTCGCAACTTTGTCTGGACGTTCTGGTTCCGCGAAAGTTCGAGTAACGCCCACTATGAAGGCGGTCAGTCCATATATGGCGAGTGTATGGATGGGATTTACTGTCAAACTGACTATAATGACGTTTTTGGGTCAGTATACGTTTGCAAGCACACCACAAAGAGACGTACTAGAAGTCGTTTCATATCCTGCAAGGATCAGTTGTTTCATCTACAGAGCCAACTCATTAACGGATCTTGATCAAGTATGCGGTGAGTGTACCTGAGCCACCACTTCATCTTTCGTCAAGTGAATCTCAGAATCGGTATTCGCCCCCTTGACTATTTTTCACGTCAGGCAAATCGATATGAATCGTGACAAGGGGGCGCACTGAGTAGTCCTATAATAGACCTCTCTTCTTTGTCACCGACCACGCCCATCTCCATCTCCTTCTGTGTTCGGGCCACCAACGCATCAGAGATCTCTTCCATCGCCACGCTGAGCTTCTGAAAGAGTCTCATGCGTGACGTAGGTATCTCTACAAGGATTGGAAAGACCTCCGCTAACAGAAGAAGACCTTGCTCGAAGGCAAAGGATCCAGAGGATCTGCCGAATGTGTCGAAGGCTTCGCTGACGTATGTGCGCTTGCCTTCAAGCGCGCCGAAATTGTGAGAGAAACCTGCGAGGCCAATAGTATCGAGTCTGTCACGGTAATTAAAGGAGTGTAGCTGGGCGAAAGCAGGGAGAAACCCACGATATGTAATTCATCCTTGAACACCGACAAGTCAGGACTTGTCCATAAATACTGTATATTTCATGGAAACGCACCAACTTTGAACCTCGATGATAGCACTCTCCTCACTGCTCGACTCGATGAGAATATCCCAGGCTCCTTTCGCCTACAGGCGCGTTTAGGCCCCAGACAGGACCGCGATCCAAAGAATGCTGCTGACCTTGTAGGCGGAGTCATAGAAAATTGATGTCAAGTGCCGAATAGCAGCAATGCTGAAAGCAGGAGACAAAGATTTGCGTTGTCTGAGCAATATCAGTCAATATTCCACCTAGTGAATAAGTCGAACCATGAATCACCTCCTGTGGGTTTCCCCATGTGCCCATGATAGACCCCTTCCAAACTCGATGCAAATATCAGTCGCATTGCTCCAGAGACCCACCGTGGCCAACACACCAGGATTTCAAGCGCTCTCTTACTGAAAGGGGTCTGAATGTATGTCCGGGTTTCCTTGGAACAAAAATGTGCGATCGCTTTGGGATCACACAAGACAATTCTTTTCTCCCCCAAGCTCGATGGGATGGCGTAAACCGGTCCATATTCCCGCGCCCACGCTTCATACATGGCACCAGAGTCTTTGGAACTGCGGATACTCTTGTCGACACCGTAAAGAAAGCTCTGACTTGGCGGTCCTTGGAGCTGCGTGGTGCGCAATTTCTGACGGGACTTGCGGAGCCATCGTAGGAGGGTCCAAATCGCCGCGCAAGCGACGAGGGCATCGAATCCACGGAACTGATGTAGACGACGGTGGGTCAGAACAACGCTCAAGGCCTTTGATGGCGTCCAAGCAGCGGGGAATAACCAGTCGAGTGACATGATGGGCAATGGTACGTCAGTGGGGAGGTATCCAAACCGACTTTACACTCGACATCATTTATATGTCTTCTGTGCCTGTGCCATCTCGCGAGGGAATACAACCTTATAGGGATCCCAACGATTACTTGAAGAACAGAAGAGAGTCGTTCCAGATTGTTCCTCTTTGTCACATCCAAGAACGTTTCAACGGAATCAATGACGCGGCACCTTTGACAGGCAAATTATAAATTACCGAAGGGTCCCTTATCTCAACACAGCCACATGCCTCGGGTTTCACTGCCAGCGCTGCGCAGAAATCCGATAAATCGTGAGAGAGTAGGTGTGACCAAACACGTTCGCAGTGTTTGAAAGTGGACCGAGCACGTTTCCGAGTTGAAAGTGTATTGGGACTCCTACAGGCTCAGGTTGGGCAACTATCCTTTCCAAACGATGTAGATTGCATACAGACGTACTCAGCTTGTGGCACCTCGATCCATCTCTGTTGCCCCTCGAAGCTTGGTCGATTATCCACCAAAAAACCCTCTGTTCTGGTCGTTACCACCCGCAGAAACTCCACCATCGATTCCGTGTTCCCCCCTGCGCATGGCTGTGATTGTTTTGATGTGAACGTACTGCGCATGCCAACGGGGGATGTTCAGGCCGGGGATCACGCATCACGCATCATGCATCGCTAGGGTCATCTACATCGCTCCGGGATATCCTTACATCTCTGTTTCTAAACAACCGCGAGGATCTTGAAACATGGCGTTTTGATTTTACACACCATGCATCACCCACGCGCACAAACGTTCAGCGCTCAGCAGGGTCGGGCGTTTGACTGGCAGAAGATCTATGCCTTGGTTACAACCATGTGACCTGCATACCTTGTCTCGCGCTGAACGTCGTGGTGGAGTGCCAGCACCGTCGTCGCCATGTGGTATGCATCAATCCGGTCTTCGCTTCCAAATGATCTTCCTTGTGGATTGGTTTGGAGTCTTTGGACGTATCTATCTTGACAGAAACTCCCCCCTTGCGCTTCAGTATGGTTGTGCAAGAAGAGCAGCGCAGCAGATGCCAGCTGAGCCACCAAGTGTTCTCGAGTAGTGCCCTCAAGTTCTGTGGGATAGATCTACCAGTACCTCCCGCACACTACTTCGGCTTCTCCCAGGCTCCACGAGAATCTCAAGCTTGAGTTCGGTACGCGGCGAAGGGAGTAGTGAATTCATTGTCCAAACGTTCAGTGTCGGTATGATACAACATATATACAGATCGGCTCGAAACTCCACCATCTCAACCTCATGCAATGTACCGTCTAACGCGCAAGGGTAACTTGCATCCTACCTCACCCACAATCTTCGGCCGTGGAAGCACACCTCTCCCGATTTCAATCTTGGAATCAGCACCATCACGCAGCTCGAAGACAAATTTCTTCACGAGTACCGTTAACACAGACTAAAGAACATACCATAAGAATCAATAAACCGAGTCCATTGGACCTACATACCTTGAACTCTGCTAATGCAAAGTTCCTGCCCAAACATATTCTTTGCCCGTCGACGAACGTCAGCAAGTGGCGATGGCCTTGAATTTCCTTGGCCTTAACGGGTATTCCATTCATATCTCCGAGCCATCGACTCGGTCGAAACACTTTGGCGTCGTCTCCCCAAATTGCGGCAGAGCGATTGATAGATTCTATCGAGATGGAAACATGCGTGCCTTTGGCGATGGTCAGGTTATCGACCAGCTCCCCGGATTTCGTGCGGACAGGTTCAGATAGCGGAATGACGTCATCTTCAACGGCCTGTGGAAGAATTTGCCATTCCCTGTTACAAGTGCGGCGAGGATAATAGATCGGGACCTACGACACGCGTAGACTCAACCACAGGCGGGTGGAGGCGGAGGGTCTCATGAACAACGGCGTCAAGATAAGGAAGATCGCTTGTCAGTTGATCGTACGTTGGGTCCGCTCCAAGCCCGATTAGCTCATTTCGCAGCATCGTCTGCACATCTGGGTTCCGCGAGAGCTCGAGTAGGGCCCACTTGGAGAATGGTCAGTCGGCGTATGGACATCCATAGGTGGAATCATACCGTCAAGCTGACTAATGTGGGATATAATCACTCAGGTCGCATTGAAGAAGCAGAGAAGATACATACTAGAAGTTGTTTCATATCCGGCGAACAATAGTTGTTTAATCTGGCAAACCGATGTCGATAACGGATCTCAGTGATGTGTCGCGAGACTTATCTACCTGACACATGACCTCATCCTTGCTGAATTGAAATTCTGAATCATTATTCGCCCCCCTGACTAATTTCAGAGGTCAAGTTGGTTAGTTCTGATGAATATTTGGAACAGACCACGCACTGAGCGACCCAATAATAGACCTCTCCTCCGATCCATCAATTACACCCATCTCTATCTCCTTCTGTATTCGGGCCAGAAACGTACTCGAGATCTCTTCAAGTGCCATGTTGAGTTTGTCGAAGAGCCTACTTTGTGGCGTAGGCACCCGCGCAAGTAACGGAAAGATAATTCCCAATAAAGTGAGTCCATTCTCGAGGGCCGAGGCACGAGAGGCTTCCCCGAAGGTGTCAAAGGCTTCGGTTACGTATCCGCACCTGCCTTCCAGCGCGCCAAAATTGTGAGCGAAACCCGCGAGACCGAGAGAATCGAGTCCGTCACAGGGATGATGCATGTATCGTTGCACGAGTCTACGGATACGCTCACGCAATGTGATTCATCCTTCCATATTGGCGGGTTAGGGGTTGGTCAAGAAGGCAAGCGATGGCATCTTGAAAAACATACCAGTTTTAGACATCAATGACCATGCTATCCCCGCCATTCGACTCTATGAGAGTTTCCCAAGCCCCCCTCGCTTTTAAGTGAGTTGAATTTCACGTCAGATCCGGGGGTACTAACCATATGGTAGTAATCTGACCTTGTATCCTGAGTCGTAAAATATTGATGTCAGCTGCCGAACTGCAGCGATACTAAAAGCGGGCGCCAAAAACTTGCGTTGCCTAGCCAGGTCAGTCAAAGTGTCTGTCCGGGGGAAACCCAAATATACCTTTTATGGGTCTCTCCATCGGCTATTGTCAGCCCGTTTCCAAACTCCACGAGAGCGTCAGCTGCATTGTAGACTGAGAGGGTCATCATCTGCGTACTAGCTGCATGAATACTTCCTTGACGAACGGCGTCTTAACGCATGTCCAAGTTTCCTTGGCGTAAAAATGGGCGATCGCCTTGGGATCGCATAAGATGATATTCTGACTGCCCAATGTTGACGGGACTGCGTATGCAGGCCCATATTCTTGAGCCCACGTTTCATATACAGCGCCTGGATCCTCTGAGTCGAGGACACGGGTGCCAACACCATACAGGAAGCTCTCGCTGGGAGGCCCTCTGAGCTGCGTAGTGCGAAGTTTCTGAGGAGATGCGCGGGAGCATCGCAGAAGTGCCCACACCACAGTACAGGTGATGGCTGCACCGAACGAATAACACTGAGAGAGAGTAAGATGGGTTAGGATAGTGTGCCAGACCCCAGACGCTGTCGAAGCGGTAGTAAATAACTCGTCAACCCAAACAGTAGACACTTCCATGTGGATCGAGAGAGGAACGGGAGGTTGACTGCCCAAACGTTATTACATGCCTCCATCCTTTATGTTCCTCCGATTCATGTTCGTCGTGAAACAGACTCTTCCACCGGTGTCTTGATTAGCAACAGAAAGGTGATGTGATTTGAAAACGGCGGGGGAAAACGGGGGACGATTGTGGAAGCAGGTGGACCTCGTTGATAAGTTCCACATCAGCTTGCGCTGTACTGAGTAGTACACCCATTGCCTATACTTATCTCACAACCGTGCCTTATTGCTAATTGAAAATGCATTAACTTCCAGTGTATCAAGATCCTGGGCCGTGTGCTGGGGCTCGCAGCTGGATGGGTTTGTGGCAATCAAATTAGGAAGATCAGCAACCTGATGCATGTCAGTAGGTGGTAAACCGAAACTCGGGCCAAAACGTAAGTACATCCCGTCAGCACGGCAAACGGACGCCGGGAATGTTTCCGCACTCCGGCCTCCAGATTATGGTCTGTATCTGCAAGCTATATCGGGCGTTCTGTCAGCAAGCAGTGTGTTGCAGATCTGCTTTCACCTCGTCTGGAAGAAAGGGCTGACACATGTGTTGGAGACATATGGAAAAGAAGTGCATGTGCGCGCGACTTGATATGATACAGTAGATTACGCTGTCAGTGGGAAGAGTTTTATCATTTGTTACGGCGCAATCTTGAATGACTTGCCTACTCTAGCTGGCACCTCGCCGTTGCCAGTCTCCGTGACACTTCAGTGCGAGACCGTCTTATGGTCGCAACTAGTTATCGGACGAGACTTTGGGGAACGTGCGAATTTTCTTTTCGGAGTTCAGTCCTCTATCCTCTATTAGTGCATATTAAGGCCCTCTGGACCCAATCACCTACCAGGACTGAGATACACAAATGCAGAGCTTCCCTAGCAATGGCTAGTAGAAAGATAAAGAAACCAATGATGGGTGTGCACTGTTGAAGCATCCGCATATGTGGCGAAACCAACCGTGTCTCATCGCAATGGTGACGATGTCAATGCTGTGCTATCCTCGAGTGCTCTGAGAACGGCTTTGCATACACAACAATTACAGCTTGAAATTGGGTCATTTAACTGCACAGGGCTGAAATATGTACAATATACCTCAACCTGTTTGTGGTATTGACTGGGTTCACAGCATGTACAAGGAGCAGAAAGCTTGTTGCTACGCTGGGAAGGCTTGACGTACATGAAGTGTTTACGTAATTACCGCTCCATAAAGGGTCCAGGAATGCACGTCTTTCCGATATCTTGTCGTGAAGGATGTCCTCGACATTCAGAAATGATCCTGCCAGTAAGCCAGCTTTCTTTGTGTCCGACTCCAAGGTTCGCGACTTCATTTAGCATACTCGCCGATACGTGGTGGTACAGTACAACGTAATTTGTGATTTCACCAGCTGTATCATGTCCGCCGCCCAGCTGCGCTTCAAGAGGCCCTGCGAGTAACCCGTCGATCTGAAACGCCGAGGTCCACATGCTATTGCGCCGAGTACGACAACTCTCCCGCACACAAATTAGCAGTGATCTCATGGTTCAGACCGCAGCACATAACTCCCGGTCGAAAATCAATCATGAAGACTGAGTTCACGGGTTATGTCATGAAATATCCCGACCTCGTTCCGATGTCAGGTAACGTGCGGTTGCACCCGCAAATGTGCCTTGCATGATTTTGTATCTCATCTCACTTGCAATCTTCGGTTGTGAAAGCAAAAGACACCCAATGAAAATAGTAAGGATTGGTAGCTGACACTCCACGATACGCCCGCCCACACACCTTCAGCCTCTCCGTCAGTGTGAACGCTTTCTCCACACAGATCCTCGCCCCATCCCTCAATGCGAGCAAGTGACGAGGCCCCGGAATGTCCATAACTCTAGCAAGCATCCCATCATGATATTTTATGACATCGAACCATCGGTTCCTGGCATCCTCACCCAATTCCCAGCAGAGTGGGTTACAGGATGTTCTTCAATACATGTCGAGTGGTGCGTACCTAGAGCGGAGACACATACTAGATGTTGTTTCATACCCTGCGAAAAGCAACATCTTCATTCGGAGAACCAACATCGACTTGGGCCGTGATGACATGGGTAACGAGACTCGTGCAGACTATGACCTCGTGTTTCGTCCGGTGGGAGTCCGAATCAGCGTTCGCTCCCTTGTTGAGTCAAACAGGTCCATGCAAACAGACGCTTCTAACAACCCACTTCCACTTATCGAGAAACCTAGTGGCTGATGTATCCTCTCTGTCGCCCACCCACCATCTCCATTTTCTTCCGCTTTCGAGCCAGCGACAAACCCAAGATCTCATATAGTGCCACGTCCAGCTTATTTCAGAGCTCCCACGTACAGTGGGTGCTCGTACGAGTACTGGGAAAGCCAATGCTAACTGGGAGAACCCGACATTGAGTGTCGTGGAAGAAGATGTGTCGAGTGCCAGTGTATCGAAGGCCCCAAAGATGTGAGGATGACGCATGGACAGCAACCTGACTTGGTATGCCACAGTATTGGAAATTGATTGATGCAAAGTGTTGAACAGCAGTGGTGCTACGGAGCCGTCGAAGGAGGGTCCATACCGTAGTGCCTGTGATGGCGACCCGGTAAGCATGCCGTTGATACGGACGAACGTCCGCCAGGATCGTGTGCAAAATCTCTGATGCGGTCCAAGTAGCAGAAAATAATACATTGGGTGATGTAGCGGCGGGTTTAAACAGAAATGCGGTGATATGGTGATATCTGGAGATCCAGGGCACTATCGTGCGCTTGCATCCTTAGGATTTCTTTCTTGTCATGCATGACCTTGAACGGGTTATCCCACATGTCTTACGATGGTCCCATTCGAGTGAGACGGGGGAAGGCGGAACAGAGATTGCAAAAATAGCTGGCCTTGTGGTTGCGTCTTATATCAATCGGTGCCATGCTGATTGAGAGTAGGAC
Organism: Sutorius eximius; assembly: GCA_038089815.1. Taxonomy (NCBI): domain Eukaryota; kingdom Fungi; phylum Basidiomycota; class Agaricomycetes; order Boletales; family Boletaceae; genus Sutorius; species Sutorius eximius. The sequence continues at coordinate 6,488 of JBBPLN010000408.1, read as the reverse complement.
CCCGATATTATACGAATTGAGGTAGAGAAGACACGGCCGCCGCTGGGAGGTAGGTGTGTTACCCTCCGACCTACACAGTGGCCGTCTGCGCAAGTCGAAGGGAAGCATGTGGACGACCGTGTTTGGGATTAACGTAGTTACAGGACCACTCCATATCTGAAGGGCAGATGCATATCGGTACATTCGCAAAACATTCTGTGCAGTGTCAGTACACCACTACGAGTCAGAAAAGGGAATCAGGTCACACTGAGTTTGGGACAAAATACGCAACTTCAGATATTCCTGGACCCTTTAGGGGCCATGGTTTTCACCCCGGAAAGTCGACCTCTTAATGTTACGTAATAATCGTGGTTGTCAAACATCAAAACGTGGGAAGAAGGCTTTTACACACTATAGTGCTCGTAACTATTGAGAAAACATTGTTTTTATGCACTAAAAGTAACCGTTGGACTTCAAGCTGCGCATCTGTGTGCTTAAAGCGTTCCGAACGGTGCGGTTGGTGGTGCTGTCGCGCAGGTCTTACTCCTTCAGCCTTCTGTGCAAGCCTGAGGGCGTGGGAAATCGGAATGACACGGACCGGAATGACCCAATGATTGCATTTAGGATATGACCACTTGAACAGTCCAACGCGAGAATCACGATAGCGTGATTCTCACATTGTCATCATTGTCGCGGTCGCGACTGCCCGCCCTCGCCCTCGCCCTCGCCCTCGCCCTCGCCCTTGCATCACCCTCGCCCTCGTGTCGCCCTCGCCACGATGACGACAATCTGGCAATCGCAATAGTGCGATTGTCGTGTCATTGTCCTTGCACTTACCAATCCTTACGTCGCACTCACCCTACTCAACAACGACGGTGACGCAGCAATTGCAATAGCGCCATTGCTGTGTTGCTGTTGTTGTCCTCGCGTCGCACTCACTCTCGCCCTCGCCACGACAACCATGTTGTGGTCGTGCCGCCCTCGCCACAATGACCACCTCGCATCGCCCTCGTCCTCCCTTGCCCTACCCGACGATGACGATTGTCGTGCTCGCGCTGCGCTCACCCACCCTTGCATCACCCTCACTCGTGCTAGCCAACCTTCGCGTCGCCCTACCCAACGACAATGACGACGACGCGGCAATCACAATAGCGTGATTGCAGTATCGTTGTTGTCGCGGTCGCGCCATGCTCGGCAACCCTCGTGTCACCCTTGTGACGCCCTCGCCAGCCTTCACGTCGCGCTCGCCCGCGCTCGGCAACCCTCGCGTCACCCTCACCACGACGATGATGTCGCCATCGCGACCGGCCACCATACCTGCGGGTTTGCCTGTGCCATTGCCTAATTGCATTGGTGGTTGGTTATTGTCGCCATTTGTTCATACTCTACGTGAACCGAGAAACGGGTAGCAATGGCTCTTCAACGCACATTGGTCAACTTTTTTTGCACAGAAGCATAGGGATGAGCATGGGTGCGCTATCCACCCTCACCTTGCATCGCCCTCGCCTCCCCTTTCTCCTCGCCCTACCCGACGACTTGGATGACGCGGGAATCGCGGTATCATGATTCTCGCGTTGTCATCATTGTTGCAGTCGTGACCGCCTGCATGCACCCTTGTGTCACCCTCACCCTCGCCTTGCCCTCGCCTTCGTGTAACCTTTTCCCTACCCGAGAACGAGAACGATGCGATAATCGCACTATCGCAATTGCCGCATCGTTGTTGTCACGGGTGCGACCGCCCGCATGCATTCTCTTGCCCTTGCCCTCATGTTGTCCTCACCTGGCACCCTGCCGGGCCTGCGCTCGTCTCCCCTTCTCCCCTCATCCTACCAGACGGCAGCAACAACAACGATGTGAGAATCACACGGAATGCAGTGCACACGGTTATCTGCAACTCTTAGATAGAGAACTTGGTGCTGTGTTGTTGTCCGTCTGTCTTTGCATGTAATCGGGTCCAGGTGCTGCCCGGAGGGCCTTGATATACCAAGGGTCATATCCAGAATGCATTAAAGGGCAGGTGTTTCCAAGTCCGAAAGGGAATTGGATCGTCACAACCAATTGCAAGCTGCCACAACACGGTAATGATTGTACGGCAGCGGCACACAAGAACTTCGTTTTCCAAGTGCTGTGCGATAGTTCTACGGGCACGACTTCCAAAATGATATTTCGTGGCATATTGAACAAACCCAGCACAAGTCATTAACCCCACCTCAAGCGACGTATGGGCGTACCCGCAAAGGTACCTTGGGTCCAACCTCACCCGCAATCTTCGGTCGTGGAAGCAATCCTCTTTCCATGTCAACCTTGAAGCTGAGACCGTCACGCGGCTCGAAGACAAAGTTCTTGACGAGCACGGTCAACACAACCTACCAAATGAAGCCATAAGAATAGCTACACGCAACATACCCACACACCTTAACCTCGGCCAGTGCAAAATTCTTCCCCAAACACACCCTTGGTCCATCCCAAAACGTGAGTAAGTGACGATGTCCCTGAATGTCCTTGGCCTTGGCAGGTATTCCATCCTGACCATCTGGGTCTTCGAGCCATCGGTCCGGCCGGAATACTTTGGCATCCTCGCCCCAAAGCGAGGCTGAGCAATTTATGGATTCGATCGGGATAGCAACGAGGGTGCCTTTTGCGATTTCCAAGCTGTTAACCAGCTCGCCGGATTTGGTGCGGACAGGTTCCGAGAGGGGAATGACATCGTCATTCGTGGCCTGAGAAGTCGCATTATTGTTATGATCGACAGCGCGACAAACGCAGTACATAGGTGAGTGAATGAGGGGTGGATCGTTATCGAGGAGAGAAATGTGAAGAGAGTGGTTAAAACGTACGACACGTGTTAATTCCGGAACAGGCGGATGGAGACGGAGGATCTCGTGGACGACAGCGTCGAGATACGGAAGGCTAGTCGTAAGTTGATCGAAAGTCGGGTCTGCACCATGTTCTAGAAGCTCGATCCGCAACTTTGTCTGCACGTCTAGGTTCCGCGAGAGCTCGATCAAGGCCCACTAGAAAACGATCAACCGATGCATGCAGAGTAGATGGATCCGATTTACAGTCAAAATGACTAGAAACGGTGAACCCCAGTTGAGGAAGCGTTCGGGAATCTAAGACAAAGTACGTACCGGAAGTTGTTTCATACCCCGCGAAAAGCAGTGTCTTCATCTACGAAACCAACGTCAACAACGGACCCTGGGGATCGGTGCAGCCAAATTCACTTACCTGGGCCATGACCTCATCTTTCGTTAAGTGGAACTCAGAGTCAGCCTGCATCCCCTTGACTGTTATTCGAATGAGGTAGGTCCGTAGGCGCGAATATAATCATACGAAATGAACCACGTACTGAGTAGTCCAATGATGGACCTTTCTTCTTCGTTCCCGACTACACCCGCTTCCATCTCCTTCCGTGTGCGGGATAACAGTGCGCTCGAAATCTCCGCTAGCGCTATGTTCAGTTTGTGGAGCAGCTTCGTGCGTGAAGTGGGTGCGCGAGCAGCTAGGGGGAATATCAGCCCCAACAAAAAGAGGCCATTATCGATGGTAGCGGTGGTTGAGGACATGTTGAATGCGTCAAAGACTTCAGTAACATATACGTGCTTGCTTTCAAGGGCACCAAAGTTGTGAGAGTAACCCGCGAGACCGATGACATCAAAGCTGGCAGGGGAATTAGTCGCATTGCAAGGTGAGCGTAGGGAGAAATATACGAAATGTGACTCATCCTTCAACGACATTGGCAAACAAGGGGCCAGTGAGAATGTATAGAAGCACGGACGCAACCCATGAAACACACCAATTTTGTACCTCAATGATAGTGCTATCCCCATCGCTCGACTCAATCAAGCCATCCCAGATCCATTTGGCCTGTAATGTAGTTCACATCGCGTCAAACAGGTCTACTACTCGTGAGATTGAACCCCGACCTTGTATGCTGTGTCAGAGAAAATTGGTGTCAACTGGCGAATGGCAGCGAGACTGAAAGCAGGCGTCAAAGACCTGCGTTGTCTGGAAAGAACGGACAATGATTCACTCCCTTGAATTAATTAAACTATGCATATATGTACCTTTTATGATCTTCCCCATGGGCCCATGACAGACCTTTCCCGAACTCGATGCAAACATTAGCTACGCTGTGTACCCACAAGGCGGTCATTGACACGTACCACATTCCGGATAATCACCCTGGCGAAAGACGTCTGGGAATATGACCAGGTGTCCTTGGAATAAAAATGTGCGAGCGCCTTCGGGTCGCATAGTACGATTCTCTTGCTTCCTAAGGTTGATGGGACCGCATATACGGGTCCATATTTCTGCGCCCACATTTCGTATACGGCGCCCGCGTCCTTAGCGTCGAGGATGTCTTTACCGACACCGTAGAGGAAGCTCTCGCTTGGCGGTCCCCGGAGTTGTGTGGTGCGGTGCTGCTGAGGGAATGCATGGAGCCATCGAAGGAGGGCCCATGCCACCATGCAAGCGACGGCGGAGCTGCACGCATACGATTGGTATGGACAAACATAGGTCAAAATCGTGTGCAGGACCTCTGGCACAGTTCGAGTAGTCGGAAACAATGCATCATATAACATGGTGGAGGGACAGTCCGTCAGTGAAAGGGGTGAGACGTATCGACCACCCCAAACGGACTCGCACCTTTATACGCTTAATGGCATTGCACTACCCCCAAACACCGGGCCATCTTGTGCTCTCGGCGGGAAGCAGGCCCTGGCCCAAATGTAACTGTGGAAATTTGTTTCATGCACTCAACTTTTCATATTCGCAAGGATCGGATCTTGGCTGTACCTTCGCAAGGAAAGAATGCGGAACCGCGAGTTTCAGAAAATCTGACGAGTTTACAGACGGGATACGTCGTAAGCATTACAGCTGAACATCCTCTGCGTCAGCAGGGAGTTCTATGCGAACGTGTCCAGACAGGCTCTTGGCATGGGGCATATCGTTGGGATGAAAAGTTCGAAAATCTGCAGTGATTCCCCCGTGAGAAATTAGTTCAATGAACTGGTGTTGAAACAAGAAGTGCAAGGACAGCCAGGCGGTCGCTAGCACAGCACGTAATCGCCCCGGGACTCGTCAGTAAGGCTGACAACTCGGCGAGTGGAAGAGTCAGCGGAAATAACACCCTCACCACATCACAAACGTTGCAGAAAGTAGACATTGCCCGATGGGTAATGTCACACATGTCACGATTTGAAGAAGTACGTTCATGTGATCTCAGCACGTCAGCCTTCATGAAATTTCAATGGCTTCAAGGCTCGTAGTTGCCTGGAAGTAGACATTGACATATCGTGATTACTGTCCTTTACGAAATTCTAGTATTGCAACCTCATTCCCATGTATTCTGCAGTAGGTACCAGTGGATGCGTGACGAGTGTCGATGCGACGTGCACGGACGCAAGAATGTGCAGTATGGCTCAGCGCCAGTGGACACAGAGGTGACGTGTGTGGCTCGCGCCAGTGGACATGGTAATGTACATATGGATTGATACCAGTGGCTGCATGGAGAAGCGTGACAAGCGTGGGCATGCGGTCTGTCGCACGTCGACGCAGGGACGTGCCAGCAAATTGTTGAGCTGGCAAATGGATCGTCCGTGGAGTTGAAAACCAGAGGACACGAGGTGAGGTGTTGTCGTGGCAAGATGAAGGCACACCCAAAGGAGTGCCAGCGGGTCGTTGAGCTGGCGAAGTGGGGCACGTCTGTAGAGTTGGGGGCCGGAGGATGCACGATGGAGCGTTGCCATCGCGGCAAGCGACAGTCAGCTCGCTGGCGAAGTGTGGCGTCCGTGGAATTGAAGACTAGGGGACGCGAGGCGGAGTGTTGCAACCACCACGTTTGGACAGCAACACGAGGGCGCCAGTTCGCTGGTCGAGGGTGGCGTCCGTGGGGTTGAAGACATGAGCGAGCCGGCAAGCTGGTGAGGCGCTCGACGCAAGGGAGCCAGCTCGCCAGCAAAGATGAGGCGATGGATGAGAATGTTGTACCAGCCGCACCGTGTGACAGGTACACCATAAGCGGACTTGAGCCCTCATTATTGGGGACCTGCGTTGCCGAGGCATGGGGCGTGCACAGGGTATAGTCTGCACGTGAGAAGCGGAGTAGATTTCCTCACCTTCTCTTCTTACTCCATACTCCTGCTAGCACTCTGTCCATAGTAGTAGTCCTCGTTTCATTCTTTTGCATCTCTCCTTCACTCACTACAGCTACCCTCCCTCAGTCATATCCATGCAAAACCCCCATAATGCAGTCCAACCTGACTATCTCCATGACAGATTTGCACCAGCATGCCAATGCTTAATCGACATCCTTGCAATCACCCATGACAAAGTAGCAGAACAACTCTTGGAACTCTAGGATGTGCAGAACAACACTGACAAACTAGCTTGGGACAAACAACAAGCAGCCAGAGCAGAACAAGAGCAACAAAACCAAGAGCAAGAATGCCTCGAGGCCAAAGTATATGCTCAGGCCAAGTGTGACAAAGAAGAAGAAGCAAAGA
>JBBPLN010000407.1:0-21286 GCA_038089815.1 Sutorius eximius | reverse complement strand
TAGATACGACGTACGCATGTACAAACACTAGAATAGTTTATAAGGGACAAGCCCGCCTCTGGTGAACCTCAGTCTAGTTCACTTGGAGTTTTCCCCACCGAGCTCCTCTTGTGGATACGACTTACTTTCAGCTTTCTCTCTGAGTCGCTGGTCTTGTGCAACCTATAGCTTTACCAGCTCCTTGGGTTGTTTCAATTGATGACCCTGCAAGAGTTAAAGCTAACACCTTTTGGTTCTCTTGCAAATGTCAAGTCTTTCCAAAATGGTCCAACATTGGGACACTTATTTGAGCCACTGTATGGTGAGTCCCAAAGTCACCCAGGAAATAAAATTTTGACCCAGATGTACCCAGGCGTTTCAGGGGATGCATTTGTTACCTTGTGCTAACACTGCAGGTCCACCACTATGAAACAACTTCAGTAAGCCTCACCACCCGGGGCATGCTACTTGCCTTGGGCCCACTCATTCGGAACAACTGTGGTACAGCCAACCAACTTCAGGCTCACTCATACCAAACAACCTCAGTACATCCCATGAACCACACGCCCACTTGTACTGAATGACCTCAATACATCCCACGAACCACAGGCCCACTCATACCGAATGACCTCAGTACATCCCATGAACCATGGGCCCACTTGTACTGAACAACCTCGGTCCTTCCCATGAACCATGGGCCCACTCGTATTGAATGACTTCAGTACAGCTCACCCAATGCAGGCCCACCTGTGCTGAACAACCTCAATACATCCCACGAACCACAGGCCCACTCGTTGCTAACGCACTTGGTATATCCCACCAACCACGGGCCCACTCATATCCAATGACATTGTTTCTACTCCTGGGGGCCTGCTTGTATATATCAATCATTGTACTTCTAACCTACTACAGGCCTTCCCGTATTCTTCGTATTCAGCATCTTCCACCTACAAAGGGCCTGTGTGGTTCACCTGGGATTCACTGTTGTGCTTGGCTTTTTTACACTCGGGCCCTCTGTGTCATATGGGCAACATCACCACATGGGCTCGTCCGGAAAGGGGACATATGACCAAGCCCGAGAGACACGGTGAAACCACCCAAACCCCTAAGGCTCTCGTGGCTGTGGGATGTGCACTCAAGTGCCAAGTAGGGTTGCACGTCTACCTAACTGATCTCTTGATCTTGGACTTAGGGGCTGATAGCCCGAAGAGGAGAAAGGAAGAAGTGGCGAGTCATGTTGCTGCTCTGGTGGAGTTATGGGGAACTCTCCGAAGTGAACTAGACTGGAGGACATCCAGCTAGCTCACTTCAGCTTATATATGGACCAGCTACCTATGTACACCCATGTACAGTAGATCTAAGATAAATACTAATCTATGCATATCTAGTAATAGTCTGGATGGTTACAGTGAGGCTGCAGAGCCATGGGATGGAAGAGGATAATGTCCATGAGGTTACCATGAGGTGGCAGAGCCTCGATGAAGCATGTAAGTAATAAATAGGAATGGAAGAGATAACATGCACACGGTGCATGTGTGCATAGAAGGGGATGCACAGCCTCAGAATGGAAGCATGTACATGCATACAATGCATGCAAATTGTATGGCAATGAGATTGCCAAGATCAGATGCTAGATCTAATCATAAATAGGGGTTATGCGCAAGTGCGCAATCTAGTGTGCACTTGCGCTCATGCAATCACATGATATGCATGTACATGCTTCCATTCTAAGGCTGTACCTCTTCATCTATGCACACATGCACCGTGCGCATGTTATCTCTTCCATTCTTATTTATTACTTACATGCTTCATCGAGGCTCTGCCACCTCATGGTAACCTCACAGACATTATACCTTCCATTCCATGGCTCTGCAGCCTCGCTGTAACCATATGGACCATTACTATATACACATAGATTAGTATTTATCTTAGATCTACCATACATGGATGTACATAGGTAGCTGATCCCTATATAAGCTGGGGTGAGCTAACTGGATGTCCTCCAGTCTAGTTCACTTCGGAGAGTTCCCCATAACTCCACCAGAGCAGCGACATGACTCACCACTTCTTCCTTTCTCCTCTTCAGGCAATTAGCCCCTAAGTCCAAGATCAAGAGATCAGTTAGGTAGATGCGCAGCCCTACTTGGCACTTGAGCACACATCCCACGGCCATGTGAGCCTTAGGGGTTTGGGTGGTTTCACTCAGTGCACTACACCGATCTGTTAGCTGAATATATGTTAAAGCAATTTCAGGAACATGTTGGTTTGAACTCAGAACTTTGGACAAATATCTTGCCAGACCCATCCATCCCTCTTCCCACAATTTTCGAAGCAGACCAGCTGGTGCAGATGCTCAGTTGCACATATCAAAATAAAGGTGAGTGGAAATCATAATGGAGTTGAATTACTTAGGACATCTCAGTCAGTCATGGTGGAGGAAATTGATATAATCCGGCTTGGTGAGCAAGCGAAGGCTGGAATGTCCTGAACTTCAGATCAAATACTGGATGAATCCTTTGGCTTGGAGTACCCTCTTCTCACTGAACCCAATGTGGTGACTGATCATTCCAGATATATTTTGCTGTGGTATTTGCCTGATGGTATTAGCCTGCTGAATCAGGTATGTGGCTGCATGAATTCATCTTATGGTAAGTAGAGTGTTGATCTGAACTAAACAGCAATATGTATGGGAAAGTCTTGAGTGTCTTCGGCAGCCACTTACCAAAAGTATCTCAGGACAAGGAAAGGAAGGTTGGAGAACATCTGAGAAATACTTTCGGAAAGAGTTGGAATTGTGTGGGGCAATTGATCTGTCCCCTGTGTGGTTTCAGCAGGGACATAATGTAAGCCATGGTGTACAGCGCTCGCAGAATTCACACTTAATGATGTACAGGGTGATACTAGCACCCCGGCGGTTTCCCAGCTGCTAAAGTCCAACAATACTGATGGCCAAGTCTGAGAATGGCTGAACATCATGGAAGAACATTCAGTGTTATTCAGTGCCTCAGTTGCCATCATGCACCCCGAAATGTATGCAATGGGCTGAGCCACAATTCGTTGCCTTCAGGAATGGATGGCCGAATGTGGTGATGAAGACTTGAAGCAAGTGCTACCAAAGTGGAGCTCGGTATACAATGTGGTTTCAGTCATGGTGAATCGAGTGAGCTGAATGCATACCAACCGAAATGGCTGCCCACAGTGGTTCAATCTGTTGATAACAGTCAGACAGTACAAGAAACTGGACTTCATCATGCCAACTCTCAGGATCTGGCTTCGGTATTCCCAGTTCATGGGTGTATATGCACCGAGTAGCAGTTGATAGATAGCCTGGGCGAAGTATTTAGACCATTTGCGAACTTTAAATGGACCTCATACCATATCTACCTGGAAGTTTCTCTCCCAGTATTCCAGCCACTGTTCCTTCCTCTCTGATTGCAAACAGGTGATGGCAGCTTCGAGGCAACACTTTTGATACCAGAGCATCATATGTAGCACCCTTGGCACCACATTTTGGGGATGCTCACAACCATCAGGGAGGCATCTATTGTAGGGTACAATTATCCTCTGAGGTCAATCCATCTCCAGGAGTCCCCCTATACTTCTACCTTTGGTATTGTGATGCTCACCAACCATCTGGTGGCCATCTCCAGGCCATCTCCTTGGACAATTTGCACTTTAGCCACCATCATCCATCCATCAAATACCATCCATCAACCATCATTTCTGCCATTCACAACCATTCTCATAGCATCAATATTGTGATGCCTACCAACCATCTTGGGGCATTCCTTTTAATAATTCACAGCTGGAACTCAGACAGCCTGCACTTCAATCACCTCCATCTATTCATCAAATACCATCCATCTACCATCATTTCTACATGTCAATCCCTTCTACCATCCCATCATTGTAGTTAGTGGCAATCTATTTATCACTTCAAATGCAGCACTATCACAATAATATATTTCTGCACACTATGTGAGGTGGAAACAAGAGTGTGTATTGACTAGTATGATGACAAGAGCAAGAAGCAAAGTACAATTAGGATTTGGAACAAGGGTGAGAATGTGAATGTGATCAGTGTTGTCAGATTGTCAGAACAAGAGTGGTGAGGACAAGGACAAGGACACAGACAAGGACACAACAACAGTGACATGATCACAGGACTGCAATCGTGTCACTGTCATTGTGTTGACAGATCATTGGAATGAGGATGGTGAGGACAAGGGTGGGAACAGGGCCACAATGACAGTGACATGATCATGTCTACATTATTGTGTTGTCAGATTGTTGGTATGAGAGTGGTGAGGCCAAGGATGAGGACACAACAACGGGAATGCAATTACAAGACCATGATCACATCACCATCATTGTGTTGTCAGGATGGTGAGGACAAGGACGGGGACAGGGCCACAATGATGGTGACGCGATCACATTGGTGTTATCGTGTTGTTGGACTGACGACACAAGAGTGGTGGGGGCAAGGACGAGGACGAGGACATGGACAATGACAGAATAATGGCGATGTGATCACAGGATTGTGATCATGTTGCTGTCATCATGTTGATGGATCATCAGAACAAGGGTGGTGAGGATGAAGGTGAGGACAAGGTCACAGTTGTTGGATTGTCGGAATGAGAGTGGTGAGGGCGAGGACAAGGATGAGGACATAGACATGGACACAACGATGGTGATGTGATCATAGGATTGCGATCATGTTGCCATCATTGTGTTGACAGATTATTGGAATGAGGGTGGTGGACAAGGCCGAGGGCATGGACAAGGACACAATGATGGATTGTCAGAATGAGGGTGGTGAGGGCGAGGATGAGAATGAGGACACAACAACGGGGATGCAGTCACAAGACCATGATCACATTGCTGTCATTGTGTTGTCATCTGCAGGTGACATACATGCGATGGCAAGAAATATGGGTGCATAACAGAGGTCCATAGGTACAAGTTCTAAAAAAAAGGAACAGTGTGTGGCTGACAACCAAAACAGCAGTGACCAAAAAGTAGACTTGGATGCTATGTAGGCTAATGAGCAACAAAAAATCCCTGGCCAGCAAGTAGACACAATGTAGAAACAAAATAAAACAACTATTTTGCATTGGCATCTTGCACAATGTGTGCACCATCTGATGTCCCTGACTGACTAGGGATGGGGAAGCTGTTTGGAAATGTGAAAAGTTGACCACTGTAATAGAACCCCATCAGATCAAAAGGAGAGCCACCCTGGCAACCCACTTGAGGTGCACCCTCCCCACCAATAGGTGCATCGTGACGAGAGGGCTCTATGTTGGGGAACATTCCCCAACCACTATGGATTGAAAAACAGCCCAGGGCCAGGATAGCCTTGCAAGTGCGGACCTGGTCCTGGAGGTAGAAACCAACCCACAGGATAAGGGACATGCTCGTGAGCGATACTGGCCAAGATACCAGCACCAACCTCCTGAGCAGGTTGAGATACACTGGGTATGTCGTTCATGTTACCTTGAGACAATGACCCAGATACACTGGCTTTTGTAGCATCTTGCAGTGGCAGAGACATGACGGGAGGCAAAGGTTCTGGACCATGGTTGCAGGTTGAAGACTTGGGCAGGAGAACAGAAGGGGCCACAGGAGATGGCATAGTGTGATCAACAGAATTTTTGGGCAGACTGGTACCCACAGTATCCCTTGCATGGTCATCCTTGCGCAGAGGCTCTGCAGGCTGCTCCAGATCCCTGGAATCCAAGGGCATTGATGGAGGACACACTTGCTGCTTGTGAAGGCTGAAAGGATCCTGGGCAGCACATATGTTGGAGCTTTTGGCAGATTCCTTAGTGATGATGCGGGGCCTAGGCCTGGGATGTTCATGAGTTGTTGGTTGCACACCACTCTTGGTGATCACCACAGGCATATTGGACATGCCATCCTGTGACCAGATCAGAAATCAAGAAAGTGAAAGCCATACATGCTCACCTCATCCTCAGACGACACAGGGACAGACTCGGAAGCATCAGGTCTTCTCTTTGTAGCCCTATTGGGAGCCTTCCCCTTGTTTTTGGTCCTGTTAGATGGCTTTGGCAGGACCTCAACAATGATATGCTTGATAGGGTGGTTTGACCCATCAATGGTGGCCCTTCACTTCCGAGAAATCAGAAACATATCATTATCGGAGGCCAATGGTTCATTGTCTGATGATTTTTCTTCATTATCAACACTTGCATCCACACCCAACTTACCCTTACCCTTGTCCTTGTCAAGGCAGAATTCAGAACCAGAAGGTGAGCTGATATTTTGTATCATGTCCTCCGTGTCGTCAGCAATCACAGGAGCCAGACGAGCATGGCCCTTACAGATAGACAAGCACCTCTTCTGGAAGGCAGAAAGAGGAACCTCAGAGCCAACAGCAGATGAAGTATTGCTGGTCGAGTCTGCTGGTGGTGCCTTGTCTTTCCCTTTACTAGGAGCTGCACCATCATTTGGAGCTGCACCATCATCTGAGTCAAGGATGACAATTGCCTCCATGGTCACAGCTGGAGGGTCTTTCTTTCTCTTGACACATGTTGTGGCACGATTGAATCTTCAAGGCAAATCAGTCCTATCAGTTGAGCTGTCCACGAATATTCTTTTGGAGAATGTGTGTGGGAAGTCGTGTTCTGGTGCCACCCCAATAATAACAGGCAAATGGTGACCATGCAGGTCAGCTGCGCAACAGTGAGAGCGATACAGATGGGTATTTGGTAAGAAACATACCAATCCACTTGGGACTGTGTTCAAAGTGCAGCCCATTCTTTGAAGAGTTGTTGAAAGCCATGATGAGAACTGAGCAATCCGCAAGTGAGAGATTGGCAATCCCTTTGAACCCAGCTTTCGAGCGCTGTTGATCTTCTCTGGGAAAAGGCACTGAATTGGGAAAGTTGTGGCATACCACCTCGCTGCTGGCCAGTTTGCTTGGTAAACCCTTCCAGGGAAATAGCTTGTGTGCTGCCCAGTGACACCCTATCTTGGCTAATGATGGAGCGGCCAAAGTATCAGTTGAAGCCACATTCAAGGGGCCATGACTCACTCAAAGCATGGACAAACATGCCATGCATGCGTGCATGATCATCCATCTCACCAGTCTTCACAATCTCTGGCTCATCACTGCCATCCCCTTCCTTTGACTCCTTTGAACACCCTCCGGATGGACCATCAAAGGCTAGGGCGACATTGGCTAGCAATAGTTTGTTGCTAAAAATCATTAGCATCAGTTACTGTAGCTTTTGACAAACATACTAAATGTGACTCTTGAAATGAGCCAGAATCTCGTTGTCATTTGTGTGACACCTCTCCTGGAAAAACTGTGTGCATGACCATGTCTTAAGTCAGGTCATGAGGACTGTAACGAAAACACGGAGGCCCACATTTTCAGCACTGGGAGTGGCATACACCATTCCAAGGGAAGAGTCCTGATTCACGATGCCACCTGCAATGATGATCATGGTCTTGAAGGAATGTGTCTTTGGCATTCCTATGAACTACTGAACTGTCAATGGTGCTTGATGCATGGACATGCTTCCACATACCACATGGCAATGGTGATTTGCAAGACAAAAGAAGAGCACCTGTCTGTGCCCAACCATCCTTCCTGTATCAATTCCAGCATCAAGTTCATCAAACTTCATGAGTATCTTCTGCCACATGTCAGGATACACTGCCTGGAATTGCTCATAGCATTGTTTCATTGTCCAGACTGGGAATATATTATTAGATTCACACATACGACATTGGATTCAATTTAATGTACCTGTTGTTGCAGCTGTCATGTCTATGGTGCCCAACCTCTCAATCTCCTGTTCCTTATGGGCCACATGGAACCTCTGGTAGGTATTCCAGTAGTTCGTTGCACAGCTACAAGAAAACTGGCGTGTGCACCAGTTGAGAACTTGTTGAAACAGCAGCCTGACATGACCAGCAAGACTGCTCAACTCCATATGAATATCTTGGAATGCTTCATCAAGGATGGTGAAGACACTAGCAGGTATTTGCCTGAGAACCATGATACTATCCACATCATTTGGTTCCACCTCATTGCTAGGTAAAGCATCTGGTTCTCTCCGCGTGTGCAAGAGGGGTGTAGGGGTCTCAGGTCATTCTGGGATGTTGAAGTCCATCGCATTTGAGCTTGTGCCATCAAACATGAGTGATGGAAAGGCAACAGCAGGCTTGGGATCCAGGGGCACAAGTTTGTTGGATCCATCATCCCTGACTGGAGGGTCTTCAGCAGTTGAGGATGGTTGTGGCCCAAGTACGGTCCCACTCTGCCCAAGGACATTGTCTAGTGTTTCTTTGAGATCAAGCAAAGGAGGAGGTGATGGGACTGCAACCAGCTACTTCAGAACGTCACACTTATAGGACTTGGAACACTTACTCCTTGGACCTGACAATTCTCCAGGATGCACAGAACTTGAAGCTGAACAAGATTTGGAGAGAGGAGGTGTGTGCACAAAAGGGTCTGGCAAACTGGTTGATGCAGGTGGGCAAGGAGCAGCCATGCATGTCACAGTTTCAGTAGACATGCAAGAAGGTGCAGAGTCAGCAGCGGGTGCAGTGGTGATGATGGTCTCCATCTGCTGCACCATCACATTCCCATCAGGAGGACCTGCAACATCATCTAGTGAGTTTAGTAACATTCAATCACTTGCATTCTTAACCCACGTACCACATCCTTCAGTCTTGCAAGAGAGAAATGGAGACTGACTGGCCACATCAGTGAAAAGGAGACTAGTGCATGCAGCATGCTCCCCTGACCGATTAATCACACCATCAGTGGGCTGTAAGGCCTTTTCTGTGCCTAGCAAATGCTTGTGGCGGGTCCCTGCATCCTGAACCAGGCCAGTATCGCATTTCATAGCTTTTACCTTGGAGTGAAGGCAAGTGGACGTCTGGACAGGAGGTGGAGAGGGTAGTCTTCATCCTCCCCCAACCTGTTCATCCTGCCACTCAATCAACAGACTTGGAGGAGGGTGCTCCTCTGCACTCTGATTGTCAGGATACCTGAGTTCAGTATTGATCTATATGATGATTGAGAGTGACATTTGTGTTGAATGCAAAAGACTCACCTGGTGTGCAACATAGATGGCAACTATGCACCTGCCAGTGAGTGCACGAGCCCTGCCGATTTTAACCTTGTGTGTCTCCATTCCTACTTGGCACAAAGTTAGAAGGAAGTGGTGAGATTTATTGGCCAGACAGAAAGGAACTTATGATGATGTTGCAAGGCTTCCTTGTTGCAACCAGCACGAATCTTCAGTAGCATCTGCTACTCACCCTTGAAAGCACCAAGGGTAGAGGGCAGTGTGGCAACATGAAGCAGTGGTGCAACAGCTCTGAGTTATGTAAGGATAGATTGAGTGTAGATTTGTCTCATTTGCACCACAAACCAAGAATCCAAAAAAGACCTTTGCCTTGTATAGATAATGATAGAACGGATTGAATGGATTTTCATCAACCTACTAATGACCACAGAAATGGTACCTATTCCATAAGTCCATACAAGTAGATTGCTTCCTCAAATGCCATGCCCTGCGCTGCCAGTTGCAGTGCAAACTGAGATTCTGAAGAAGCCTCTTGCTTCATGCAGATAATAATGTCCACAGCCATGGGCATGTAACCATGTGCTTGCATGTATTTGGTTGTGCTTGGACTGAGGGTATGGATGTGTTGCTCTCTGAGGTAAACGAACGATGCATAGTAACAATTCTCTATGATCCCATGCAGGGTGCAGATGTTCACATAAACAAAGCAAGTTGGCATGGTCTGGTCAACATGGTCTACCCATGGGGAAGTAGACACCAGGAGTGACATATCTAGAGGTGTGTTAGAGAGTAATGACTTCACAGCAGTGCCATCAAATGGGGATCAGTTCTGACTTGCTTAATGGCAATGTGGTGGGTAGGGATGAAGCAGAGGCAGGTGAGGTGGCAGAAGATGGGCCTTTCTTTTGGAATGTCCCCCCATGGACTTTTGGCGCATTGGACATTTCCAGAACAAAGGGGTCCATGTTGCAGGGGGAGGATGAACCTGTACATGGTCAGATCTTGTACATAAAGTTGTCGGCAAATGCACCCGGTGGGACCATTGCAGATGAGGGAGATACAGGGGGAGCAATAGTGATGGGGGAAAAGATGGAGGTCGAGACAGTTGGGCCATTTGTTTGAGAGCCTGTGCATGTTTAAATCTTGAATATAATGACATGGAAAGAGACATACTCAATGGCACGATTTTGCACTGGACTGCTGAGGGAGGCAAGAGTTTTTTGATGCCTTTGACTATCATGTTGGCGAGGGCCTCCCAGAATATGTTGACATGCTTCCAATGGTAATGTGTGAAACCATGCTGTAATTTCCTTGCACACTCTCTCATCAACAAATGGGATGGGAAGTTCTAAGTGAACATGATAGTAAGGTGTTTGACTCACATGGATCGGTGAATGCCCAGGGGTGAGCCAATGATGACCATGAAAAATTTGTCCGAGGTCATCACAAAGAATTCACACACAGCTTCCTTGCCTTCAAAGGTGGAAAGCAACTCAGAAGTTGTTGGTGTGGGGGTAAGGCTGGCAATGATGGGTTGCACCACACGATACAGAGCCTGTGCCTTTACCTCAGAAAGGCACTGTATAGCAATTGGGAGGGGAGGGGATGAGCACCTGCATCATATAGTGAGACTAACAAGGGTGGACAAATGAGTTAGTTGATGGTGTCATTGGGACATGAACTTACTTGCCAGTATAGATTCCTGTCTGTACCTCACCCTTGGAGAGGACTACCCACAGTTGTGTCTGATCTGGCATGCTAACTTGAATGGGGTGGGTGGATCAGGCTGGTCAGCACACACTCTGATGTCATCAGGGTTTTTATATGCAAGAAGGGGCAGTCCCAGCTGGCCCAAGTGGTAGGCTCCAAGATGCAATCATTCCCTGTTCTTTGCTCCACATTCTTACCTGTTCTGTCACATTGGGTGAGAAGACTTAGAAGAGCACAGCCCATGATGGCCACTTGTGATCCTGAGGGAGGCAGGCTTCAAGTAAGTAAATGCAATCACCCCCTGTTCTTTACTCCACACTCTTACTTGTTCCATCATGTTGGGTGAGAAGAGCATAGCTCATGATGTGGCCACTTGTGATCCCATCGGATACAGTATGGCCCAGATATGGTCTGTGTGGCGTGACAGAGGGTTTATGTTATGATCAGCGTACACCCCTGTCTTTTTCCTCAATCATGTGCCTCTCCTCGTGACTCCTCTGATCACGTGCCTCCCCTTGTGACTCCTCGTAACTCCTCTGATCACGTGACCACTGTGACCCTTGCCTCGACGACCCTATGTACCTTCACCGGTATTCACCATCGACTCGTCCTCTGGACCCCTCTCTTGTTTCATTACAGGACTGCGTGATAGTCGCCCTCCGTCATCCCTTTACACCACAACGGCTCCTTGGTACCTTCCGCCACCTCGTCACCTTGGCACCTCATCACCTCAGCACCTCGTCACCTCGTCACCTAGGCTTCTTCGTCACCTTGCTTCCATCTCACAGAAGCACCACGCCTTCCTTGTCACCACTGCTTCCTCGTCACCCATCTTCCTCGTCACAGTGGTTCTCTGCCTCCATGCCCTCTACCCTGGGCTCCTTCATGCCCTTTACCCTGGGCTTCCACCTGACGTCATCAGGTACACTACTGGCCACACGTCCTCACTCGCACCTTATGCCCTATGGATCCCTGCTTGACGCATCATCCATTATCTTCGTATCTCTTATCTCTTCGTCCTCGTGGCTCATGTCTTATCAGACGAACCCTTCATGTGTCTCTTCCTTCGCGCTTATCGCACTTCACATACACGTGTTCCTAACCCTTGACAACCCTCGCATAGTTCCCCATTCGTACCGCTTAGTCAGCGCCCTTCACTTATCATATATATACCTTCGCTTCTCTAGTAGATCGCTTAACCTTGATCTCCCTAAATCATACGGCATTCCTTGTACCTTCATACCTCGCTTCAATGCATCTTCTCATCCTGGTCAACCTCCAGTCATGAGGACATTACGATCGTTGCTTCACCATCTGGTATCAAGTCCGGACCTTCGCCTTCGGCCGTCATTAGGGCTTGCCAAGCGCCACTTAGGCCTTGGTCATAACAGTTTACAGAAATGGTAGTGACGCATAGGACACCTGCGCACTGTACATTTGGCATACACTGCAATTTCCTTAGACATGTGTAACTACACTGTATTGAGCCAAAGTACAAGGGACAGTAGTGCAGAAGGCTGGCATGTCAACCTCCCGCAGGCTAGTTACTTGATACCCACAGATTATTGCTGTGATCTGGGCAATAACCCATAGCCCACAATCTACCACATTAGTCTGTAGGACCTTGGTTTGTAGTGTGCAAGAGGTGGCATTTCAGATTCCTGCTGTTATTTATATTGGCCACAACTCACTGTGACAGGCATAGCATACCAGTGAAGTTGAACAGTGGGAGGGAGACCATGATGGGTGCACCCAATGTTCGTGAGCTGTCTGATAAGGGTAAGAATGTCCTATGGTGGGAGGATAAGAGCTCAGCACAGGAAGTAGCAGGATAATAAACAGGTAGATCTTTTTCCCATGGTTGCCATGGTGCAACACTGTCAAATAATAGGAGTTGGTGGGAGTCAAAGTGAATGATACATAGGACCCAGTGGCCCCATGAAGAAGGCCAGTGGATAGGAAGGATCCAAATGGCCTTTTCCCAAAACTTTGTGAGTGAGGTATTACACCCCAAATCTTTGTCTGTCGCATGGTACCTGATACGAGGGAGGTCATGAGTAGAGAAGATGGCAACTTGCAATGCCTCATGTTCAGTAAACTCGGAATGAACAAGTGCAGCACAACCATTGATGCAGATATTGTTGAGGCGCACTGTAGGTGTTGCTAGTATTTGCACATCTTTGGCTTGGAATGCAATACCACCAAAGCCTTCAGTGGCAGGCCTCACCCGATCTCCAATGTTCACAGGAACACTTGAGGTAGGAGGTACTTTGAAGACGTCTTCCAAGAGATTCTTAACAATGGTTCAGATAGTAAGCTCTAAAAGAAAAGCCATGGACTTACATCTGGTACCTTCCAATCAAGATGGACATACAGTGAGTGATCCTTGGCAGGTTTGTCATCTTCAAGGTCATCAGCTTCAGGGACATCAGCTAGTAGCATATGTTCAGGGGGAATATTAGCATCTTCTGCCACATCTATCTGGGCTGCATCATCAGGGTCCATATCATCCTCTGCTTCTGCAATGGGATGGATGCTGCAGATCACAGGGGGCATCCACTGTAGCTGTAGGTTAGATGGTGGCATACCTGTAAGCTTGTCAGCTAGCTGGTGGGCCTCCTGGGCACATGAGGCATAGCAAGCAGCAGACACCAAGGAAGTGGACCACCAGACTTTGAACTGGAGGTCATCTTCGTGGTGTTCTCGCAAGAGAAAATTGAATTGAGAATCTGGATGCAAGTCAGTGATGTGCTCGGAGATCACTGTGACACTGACATTCTGGGAGTCGCATGGCCAGATCCAGTGCAGCAAGTTCTTGCCCAAACCAACAGCATATGTTGTCCGCTTCCATGCCTAGCCAGACCTGTTCTTTCCGACACTGTTCATGCTTCAGGAGAGCTCTAATGCTGTCATGTACATCACAATCTTCCAGCCATTGTGGGATCTGACCTTTGGCCAGGGTGATCCATACATCCTGCAGCAAATTCTGGTCGCTGTGCATGTCTGCGAGTTTGGTGGGAAGTGGGGTAGGCAATGGAATAGCATACTCTGGGTTGTACATTTGTTCCAGTTGCTGACAGTACTTGTTGAATTTGCATATGGCAGACATAAGTGCTGGCTGGTGCTTTGCAATCACTTTCTGTGTCTGCTGGTGGAGTTTCATGCCTATGCAAATGTTTTGCTTTACATCACTCAAACTCATATGAAACAGGGATGAACCAAGTGCCTTGTCTTTGCCCCCCACCACGTGGTCTAGTTTATCCCATTCAAAAAAACTTCCTATCACTCTTTTGCGAATATTGATTTTCAGGTCACGTGCCATGAGAAGGAGTTTCACAAAGTCCAGGTTGATGCCAGCCAGTTGTGGAAATGGGTCTTGTATATTCAGGGAGGCGTACAGAGCCTCCACCTTTTCCAACAAGCGATTGTGTGTGCATTCCATGCTGTTGAGTGCATCAAGAGCAAGGTTGGCCTGTTGGTCTTTGGCGATGGCTATGCATGCAGTCTGAAGAGCATGATCAGATGTGTCTAACTCAGCTTGTAACACAAGCACCATGTCCAGTTCCTTCTTAAGTCTCACCAGTGCATCTATACAATGTTGGTAGGTAAATACAGGATGAAATAAAAGGACTGACAGGTGTGTATTGATAGCTGTGCCTTGCATTGGTCTCCCCATTGCTTGTGGAGGTCTGGGATGGAGACAGGGCAACTACCCAGCACATTCTGCGCTGCTTCTCCTTGTTCTCATACTCCTTTCTTGAGGCGTCAGTTCAGCCAGCTTCCTAGGTCCTGTAACATCTCTGTTGCAACCACTGCAGCCTGCCTGTCTATTAGCCACAGCCACCATTGCCACTGCATTTTCCTCAGGATGTTGTTCCCTCTATTGTCATGGGAACTTACTGCTGAAGATCACTCTATGCCAATTAATTTGGTGAACTGCAACCATAATCTTTCAGTACCCTTGCCATCAGTCAGGCCAAGACCTTGAATGAGCCATGGATTGTACTTGAGCTGGCAGGCCCATTCATGTCCATATGCATGCATTGCAGTGGTGGCAAAGTGGAGGTGAGATGTAATGCTGGCATTTAATATCTCATACTAAGATTGCTTTGTGTAACTGTGACTGCAATTGAATATTTCTGGACATGCACCTGTGCAATCGAATGTTCAATGACACACCCTATGTCATACAGAATGATGACCGTCACCAGTGGTGGTAAGAACAAAAAGAGATGCTCAATGAGTGCAATTGAGTACTTCTGCTGCTTGCCTGGTGAGTCAATATTGGTGAAAAACAGAGGTACAGTGGCTCAAATAAGTGTCCCAATGTTGGACCATTTTAGAAAGACTTGACATTTGCAAGAGAACCAAAAGGTGTTAGCTCTAACTCTTGCAGGGTCATCAATAGCTCTAATTCCTGCCCTGAAGATGAGCTCTTAGTCATGTAATTTGGTTGCCATGGAAGTGAGATATAACCATTTCAAAATGACATGTCATTGGGACACTTATTTGAGCAACCATTCTATTCTACAGTGTTAGCATTTTGTCTGTTGTAACATGGTTACATACATTAGATAAGGCTTCTATTATGTCAACATTATGTAAATAAGTGCCTGACACTATATATAGGTCCCCTGTTTCCTGTTTATTTTCCCATCATTGTCATAAAATCAATTATCTCTACTTGAAGGCATAGCATGATCTTTTTGTCATCCCTTGACTTTTTATTGAGGCAAACTGCTTCCAAAATAGGCCTAGGGAGGTCCACAGCTTGATTCCTTGGTCCTCAGACCAGTCTTGAGCCTTTTTGAAGGTGTACTTGGCATTGTTGGCCTACTAAAAGCTAACACTATTGTTTGAAATTTTAGATTTCTTCATGATTTGCATTAGCCCTTGCTTTAAAATGGTCACATACTGATCAGTACTCATCTTTTAATCTTTCTCACTCAAAATCTCCACTCTGTTCCATTGTTTACAGTCCCAAACCATCAGTTAACCTTCTTCACAGAAAATCATATCTTGAACTTAGTTGGAAATCAACCACTTACCCCATTATTTTCATACATGTTTTTGTCAATTTTAGTCTTATCTGACCCTCTTATCCTCTCTCAGTCCTCAATAGTCCAATGTTGATGCTTACAAGCAAGAACTGTGAAATAAAAAGTAGCTTGGACATGAGGAAGTTTTTAGAGATGACAATATCTTTTTTGTAGATGCAGGTTACCCTATTTGTCCACAGCTCTAGGTTCCATATTGTGGTTCATGATATCACTTACCAGAATAGGATCAAGGGCAGATAAAGTATGATTGTCTTCTGTTGCTCTTCATGTGCTGACATTTACTTTTACAGACCTAATAATGCATGCAAGTACTTCAACATACAGTGGCTCAAAAAACTGTCTGGATGTTTGCATGTTTTTGATTAAATGTAGTGGACCTCAATAATCCTTAATCCTAACCCTAACATGTGAGAGTATGAAATGGAGTATCCACTCTTGGCTCTCTATTGATCCAGGATTCAGTTGAGATCTGATGAAATGGCAGCCATTTCAAATGATGGCCCATTCAGACAGTTTTTTGACTTTAAATTCTACTTTCATATATTGGATCCTACCATGGTGCAACATGATTACATAAGTACCCGACACTATATATAAGCCCCCTATTTCCTGTTTATTTTCCCATCATTATCATAAAATCAATTACCTCTGCTTGGAGACATAGTACCATCCCTTTTTCTTCTCTTGACCTTGTATTTAGGGGGATGCCAATACCAAGCAGCAGCAGCCCCCACCCTTCAGATTCTCCTCTACATCTTCCAGACTCCACTCCCTCAGGCATTTGACTGTGACTTGCAATCATTTGAACAGGATGGCATAATCCTCTCCCAATACTTTGGCAGACATTAACTATGTGGATGCTAGAAAGCAGCTGTCCGCATGGACTTGCAGAACCAAGAAGTAGGCACTTACAGTCAGGAGCATGGGACTGATCCATCGATAAGATGAGCAGGATCGCTCAATCTGCTTCATGTGTTGTCCAGGCCTAGCCCAGCTTCATACATTCACATGTTAGCAATTTGTAATATTGGAGGCTAATGAGCTGGGTGGGACTCTATCCTGTGTGGACAGTTTACCAACATGGCTAGGTCATGTGACAAGAAAAGATAGGGACAAAAATGTACCCCTGTAACATCATGCATGCAGTTGTTGGAGATGATGGTTACAATGATGGCAACTCCACTTATGATAAAACCTCAAGTATGTGGTAATTTTTACATTATCATTTCAACATGCTATCTGTTATTACTGACACTACCTTACAGGACCTGTGAGTAGCCTCTTGGACATACCTTGTTTTGCAAACAAGTCAAAGTTTGATGAGATGATG
Source organism: Sutorius eximius (assembly GCA_038089815.1). Lineage (NCBI taxonomy): Eukaryota > Fungi > Basidiomycota > Agaricomycetes > Boletales > Boletaceae > Sutorius > Sutorius eximius. Next base: position 4,139 of record JBBPLN010000407.1, on the reverse strand, counting down.
AGGGAACTAAATTTGGCACAGGCAAAGGATCACAAGGTCAAATGTGAGTCAGATTTAGTAGGTGAGCAGCTATGAGGACTCCTCACTGGAACAGAGGATCACAACACTAAGGACACTTTTTTTCTGTCATGATTTATCCATTGGACCCCATCACAGCATGGGCATCATGGACAGCAATGGTTTGGTTGATCTATACACCCTTTTTTTCTGTTGTGATTCATCCATGACATCCTATTGCAGCACAGGCATTGTGGACACCAAGGATTGGTCAGTCAGTACACACTTTTTTTTCTATTGTGATTTATCCATTGCACTCGATTGGATTGTGGGCATTGTGGATGCCAATGGTTCAGTCAAGCTATATACACTTTAAAAAAACAAAATACTGTCATGATTCATTTGTGGCATCCCATTGCAGTGCAGGCATCATGGATGCCAACTGCTTGGTCAATCTATACACACATTTTTATTTTTTCCTGTTGTGATTTTCTTTTACTAATAATACTATGGTTCTACAAATGTTTACATTGAGTTTCACTGTGGATTGCTTCATCCGCACATGAATCCACAAGGAGGAACAGGTTTCTGGGAGAAACCAGTGTCAATGGAAAGCTGGAAATCTGACAATACACCCACAAAGTTCAATGTACTTGCCAAACTCATTGCCTACCACTTGAAAGCTGACAATTTTGTCCCTTTCAAAGTATGCAAGGGTGGCCAGATCCTCAAACTGGATAAGGGCAAAGCTGTTGACAACATCATATCATATGAGTGTGATCAGATCATTATTTTCTCAGCCTTTTCCTCCTCAAACACCCAAGATGTACATAAGTGTCCTCCTTTTCTTTGCATACTCACTCACTCCCATCTAGGTATTGGAACTCTATGGTATCAAGAGCCTCAAATACATACCATGGAAAACTCACTCAAACCAAGTACCCAAAGGTTCTCAATGAATTCAGGTCCTCAATGTATGATATCAGTGCACATGTTCTCATCCTATCCATGGTCAGTGCCATCAGACTCAATCTCACATGTGTGAATATAATGGTCACCATAGTACATCATTCATTGCATATCTCATTGACTGGTCTTAGTAAGATATCTACCTGTCATTCAAGATATCCTATGGTTGATGATGGATGATGAACTGTTGCAGAGAGGTATCTACTGCTATCCACAGCAAAAATTGATTCAATTCTACCATCTCATTGCATGTAACACCCCCAACATTTTCTTGAATGATATTGTATTCAACAGAGAGTTGTTGCATCAATTCTTCATTGGAATGGATGACAAGTCTTGTAAGATTTCTTTTGTATGCTACTCTACAGATTTCATTATTGATTATCACCACACTGTTGATGTGCTCAAGAGTAACGATCCGGGACCCACAGTTGAAGGTGCAGGTGGGGAACATGCTGTTTTTGAACAGCTTCTTCAAGCCTGGGTGTTTTTCAAAAAGCGCATTGAGGGTTACCAAGTAATGTCTGTGAATCTTGGGGGCATAGAAGCTGAAGCAGCCTATGAAGGGGTGAGGGAGAAGAATGGGGATAAAAAAGGGCTTACTGCTCATGAAACTGGCAGCACGGGCAAAGCTCCGGTCGGCACAGAGCTTGTCAACAACGCCTTTGTTGGAACCCTTGTGTACAAGGTTTCCAGATACCTGTGTGACTCAATAAGAGAAGGAAGGCATGCGGCATGTGCTCACCATCTGGCCTCCACCGTAAAATACACCAGCAGACAAGGTGTTGAAATTTCCTCTGTGCTCCTTGCAGGGCGTTGTGAGTTTGCTACCTGCTTGTTCCAGGGTGGCACTCATGTGGGCATGGACTAGATCCCAGTCCCCACCCTCAGACCGACCAGCCAACATGGTCATGATGTGACAGTGTTGATCGACAATGGCCATGGAGGGTCTGAGGAATGTAAGAGGAGCATGGCTCAGCTTTAACAATGAGCAGTACCTTCAGTCCCAGCTCATGAGCTCGAACCCTTGCTTGCATAGCTCATCCAGGGTGTGTTCATGCCTTGTGTTGCAGGGCTGACGTAGGCTGACAAAGGCACCCCTTGCAGCCTGGAGTTTTTCCATGTTGAACACTACTGGAATGACCAGGATGAGCTGCCGTTCCTTTGACAACGAATGATGCGGGCTGGTCAAGTATTTGGCACGTTGTTCTGCATGAAGCCGCTGTCTGCGGCACTTGAACTTTTCATGCCTCCCTGACAGTAGGGAGATGGAGCCAGAGAATTCACCAACTGACGGGAACGAGAGGTCTGGTGAGAGCAGGCTTGGATCTATGGACCCAGCCTTGTAGTCGTTGTTGCCCAAGAGGACATGGTCAGCTTCACACTCGAGGGCATCGTTGATGCTCTCACCAAGGTCATTTCCTTCGATAAGGAAGGCGGCTGTGAGGTCAGATGTGGCCTGGGTGTAGAAGTGTTAGACAACGATGAGGAGCAAGGGTTTGGCACTCTACCATGGTGTGTGCATAAAGACAGACAGCGACGGAGCGAGGAAGACAGATCACACATGACGTCATGAGTGTGAGCGATCAGTACGCAGCCATTCTGTGGGCCTGACACAGCAGAAAAAAATGGTATTCATGGCCAACTACAGTGCTATATACAGCACTGTCCTTGATGTGGTGACAAAAAAAAACAATGCCCATAGCTACTGCGGTGCTACATTTAACACTGTCATGGGCTTGGACATTGTAGCATCAAGGACAAGCTTGAGGGCACTGGCCTTACCCATGCTTGCCATCAACCCAGTCAAGGGAGCTACTCAGCCTTGAAACAGCACCCCATTTGGCTGGTAGTCTGGGCTGCACATTCAAATGGTGCCGCGACCCTGCTTTGTGGGCAAGGGGCACAAGCTACCCGTGGTTCCACTCAAGGTTTGGGCTGCAGTTGGGAGAAAAGGTGAACGCGACCCGGTTGCAAACCCTCCCCTGTATGTGCTGCAATTCAGCTTGACAGTTCGGGCTGTGGTTGGGGGAGTGACAGCGCTGGAAGACAAGGGGGTTTTCTGCAAACAAAAAGGTGTTAGAGTGTGACCTGGTTGCAAGCCCTCCCCTGTATATGCCACAGTTTGGCTCAACGGTTCAGGCTGCAGTTGGAGGAGTAATGGCACTGGAAGACAAGGGGGGTTTTCTGCAAATGAAAAAATGTTAGGGCGTGACCCAATTGCAAGCCCTCCCCTGTATGTGCCGCAGTTTGGCTTGACGGTTCAGGCTGCAGTTGGGATAGGATATGTGCATGACCCGGTTGCAAACCCTCCCCATATGTGCTGCAGTTCAGCTCGACGACTTGGGCTATGGTTGGGATAGGATATATGCATGACCTGGTTGCAAACCCTCCCCTGTATGTGCCGCAGTTCAGCTCAACAGTTCAGGCTGCAGTTGGGGGAGCCATGGCACTGGAAGGCAAGAGTGGTTTTCTGCAAACAAAAAGGCGCTTGGCTGTAAAATCATGTGATCGTGGTGAGGTGTCCAAATATGGCAAGTGCAGCTATTGCCTCTTTGACGTTTCCAACATGCCCATTTAGCCTTGGCGTGGCTGCTTGATCCAGTAAGCACCCATCTCAACTCAGCTTTGCTGATTTTTTTGGCAGGCCTCAACCTTCCTCACCGTTGTGATGGGTTGGCAGCCTGGGAGGTAGCATGGGCAGTTCAGATGCATAGCCTGTCATGTGCTTTTGCTGGCTGGCTGGCTCTTTTTCTAGCTAGCGGTTGTGTATCGCTGCACTGCCTGTCCCGCTCAAGGACACCTCCTGAGGCTCAACTGTGGTGCTGTACTCGGTTATCCTGCCCTGTGCTATTTCCAATCGCGCTTGACTACCTATTCAACAGGCAAGTTCACCTGGTTTACGGTACGGCGTGCTGTATGCTCAGCCATTGGCACCAAGGGGTGGGGGGGGTATGGAATATGCATGCAAGGGTATGTCAAGGCACATGGCAGATGGTGATGGACATTGATGCTGACACAGCAGTGCGATGGGGTTAGGTTTCCACCAAGGTAGAATGTGGGCGACTTTACCCCCTGCTTTCTCAGATACAATCGTGGTGGGATCGGTAAGCTTTCCCCTGAGGAGAACAGTAGCGCCCATTTCAACCGCGAGGGTACACACACACCTCTTC